>LOJH01063036.1:0-10779 GCA_001685095.1 Ellobius talpinus
GGAGGAGGGGAGGAGGTGGAAATTTTTTAATAATAATAATAAAAATGAAAAAAGTCTGTGATGCTCACTATTAGAGCACTCATAAGACACTATTACACACCTGTAAACCTACAATAATTTACAAGTCATCAACATATCTCTGGAGGAGTGTCTCCTCTAGCAATCCTAAGAATGTTACATCATTCAAAAATGAGCTCACAACTAACTGTAGGCGTGGCTCCCCTTTCCCCACTACACATTTTTGACAACTTCATCAAAAATTTATGTGAGCATAGCTTGGTTGATTTATTCTGGATCCTCTACTGATCTGTTGTTTGGCAGTATCTGGCTGCGTTTGTCACTGTGGCTCTGCAATATAATTTGATTTAGTTTTGTTTCATGTTCATTATTGTTTTCCCTGCATGAATGTCAATATGAGCGTGTCAGAGGCCCTGAAACTGGAATTACAGACAGATGTGAGCTGCCATGTGGGTTCTGGGAATTGAACCCGGGACCTCTGAAAGAGCAGCCAATGTGCTTAACCTCTGAGCCATCTCTCAAGCCTCAACTACAGTATAATTTGAGGTCAGGTATTGTACAACTCCAGTCATCATCTCCTGATGACTTATTTAGTTATTTCTGATCTTTTATAGTTCTATGTAAATTCTTGGGTTGTTTTTATAGGTCTGTGAAATATTTTTATGGAAATTTCATTGAATATGTAGGTTACTTTTGATAATAAAATCCAGCCATTTTACTACATTAATTCTGCCAATCCAGAAGCATGGATGGTCTTTCTGTGATCTAGAATAAGATATCAATGACACAAGGAAAAAAGAACCTGGGGTGACAGCAGAAACACAACTTCATAAGAACTAGAGGCTTGATGGAATGCAAGTAGCAAGAGATAATGTTTGCCACATTTGACTTTGACAGCCAATGTGACACAGTCTACAGTCACCACAGGAGAGAGTGTCAACTGAGGAGCTGCCTGTGGCAGACTGGCCTGTGACTATGTCTGTGGGGCACTGTCTTGATTGCTATCTTCTGTTGGAGGGCCCATCTCAGGGTGGGACGTACCATTCTGACAGCGGATGGTCCTGGCATGTTTGAGAAGGCAAGCTAAGCAGGAGTCCATGTCTGGACCAGCAAACAGCAATGCTTCTCAGGCTTCTATTTCAAGTACCTCCTTGCATTCCCACCCTGACTTCCTTCAATGATGGTCTATGGCCTTGTCTTAAATTTCCTATTGCTGCAAGAAACACCATGACCAGGAAGCAAGTATCAGAGGAAAGGGTTTATTTGACTTACACTTCCACATCACTGTTCATCATTGAAGGAAGTCAAGGCAGGAACTCAAACAGCATAGCAACCTGGAAGCAGGAGCTGACACAGAGGCCATGGGGGTGCTGCTTACTGGCTTGCTCCCCGGTCTTGCTCAGCCTGCTTTTTTATAGAACTCATGACCATCAGCCCAGGAAAGACCCTACCCACAAAGGAGTGGGCCTTCCCTATCAATCACTAATTAAGAAAATATCCTACGGCTGGATCGTATGGAGGCATTTTCTCGATGGAGGCTCCCTTCTTTTAGGTGACTCTAGCATTTGTCAAATTGTCATAAACCCAGCCAGGATAGACTGAAGACTGAAATAAACCCTTTTCTCCTCAATAAGTTTTTGCCCACATTTTACTGCAGCAACAGTAATGGAGCCAAAACAGTACTCAGCATCTGCAAATAACACTAGGTTTCTGCTTTTTTCTCAAAATTTCTCATCTCAGTTTTTCTAATCATGACCATTGTTCTTCACTTCGTTCCTTATCTTCCTTATTTTTCTTTTGGGTGCAGTGTCTTTCTATTTTGCAATGTAGCCCTAGCTTGTCTAAAACTTAATTTGTTATGTAGGCCAGGCTGACATCAGACTGACAGATATCTTCCTGCTTGTATATCATAAGTGTAGTTAAATTCTTTTTACCTTGTCTTCCATTCAGCATCTAGACCTAGAAGAGACTGGTGGATCTATTTCTCCCAAGAACCAAGAATCATATGAGTTTTGAGAGTAGTAGACTTTGCAGTGTGATGACACTTCCTAACTTTGGCTTTCCTTGGTCACCAAAATGTACTTGAACACAGGTTTTCCTTACCGTGATGATCATGCAGACTGGCCCTAAGAAACTCCAGATGAACCCAGTCTCTCTATTCAGCCAACAGCTGTAGAGGAAAACACAGGAGGCATGAGCATTTGTCTCACCACACTGCCCTGGCAATTGTGCATTCTGCAGAACACTGCAGGGTGAGATGCATTTGGAAGCACTGATGGTGGGGTGGGGCATACCAGTGTCAAATGGGCCAAGATACACCATGGGCAAATACTCCTGAGACCTTTGCCTAGAATGGAGTTCAGGATGATTACTGGTTCGTAACTTTCACAGAACTTTCTTCCTCCATGCAGTGCTTCACTAGTACACTTTGTCATTCAAACCCCAGCTCCAACATTTCCTCCAGTGAGAGCTAATTACTCACCATTCTTGACTAAGAAATTTACTAGGGTCTTATCAGCTTTCCACCCCCTCTTTTTCAATGTTCCCTGAGCCTTAGGTGCAGGAGTGTTTTGTAGATGTTTCAGTTGGGACTGGGCCCCACAACTTTGCATTTTGATCGGTTGTGGTTTTCTATAATGGTTCTGTCTATTGTAAGTTGTTAGGTTTCCTTGATGAGAGGCAAGGACTGCATTTATCTGTGTACAAAAGAACAAATATTTAGAATATGGTTAGAAATTATGCTGATATAGTAAATACTGGTTATCCTTCAATATCTGAGACTTCACTAGCCTTTAGGAAACTGACAAAGGTTCTAGTACCAGGCATGATTTCTCTCTTGTTGGGCAGGTCCTAAGTCCAGAACAGGTCTTGGAGAGCTGTTGCTTACTACCAAGGTATGGAGACCACTGTTGCACATGTAGGGTTATCCTGCAAGGCATCATTGCTGTGGTTCATAGGCTTCATATGGGGGAAATTCCACAAGATCTCACCCCTACACAAAGAACTGCTGTCAACTAAGGAAGGCTAAACATGGGAGACATAGTCTCCAGGGAAGAGCACACCAATTGGTTATCTAATATTAAATGGCTAGTCCTGAAAGAAAACATACAAGTAGCACTGTGCAGTCTGAGCAGGTTTTATTTATGCATTTAGGAAAATAGTAAAAATAGCCCAACTAGATAGTCTCTTCCTGGGAAATTAAACTCAGACAGTTGTGAGTCTTCTATGTAGTGAACAATTTAGTGGCCCTAATACCAACAAAACTAGAGGACCTACCCCTTCCTATGGCTCAGCAAGAGTTGAGCATTGTTAGAGTAGTGTAAAATGCTATTAAGCCAACATTTAATATCCATGATAAGTCCCAATTAAAAGGGTTCATTTTAATATTTTTAATAAGTTTAAATATTGGTGTCCATGTTGAGTTGACTATATGATTGACAGCTATTACACACTTCCTGGGAACCCCAGCTTCCTTGAGAAATGGACTACCAGCCAAGCATATGCCCTCATGAGAACACAGCTAACTTAGTACACCACAAGGCCCTACCTCTCCCTGAGGATCTGTAGGCAGCTATTAGTTGCTGGGGGAGAGAGACAGGGACACTTTCTTCAGTGGTGCAGCTTCTGGTAAATTACCCACACTCCTATAAATAATCTCTCACACATACTCTATAAGTAACCCCAATTAAACTCATTGGATCACCCCAAAAAAAGACATGAAAGTAGAAGTGTCATCATTGGGAAGATGGAGATCAGCAGGGCCAGTTGGAAGTAATTTAATTGATGTGGAAAGACCCATCCCACTGTGAGCAGAACCATTCAATATTCTGGGGATCCTAAACCATGTAACTGGAGAAATGTAACTGAGAACAAGCAAGTGAGCATGTGTGCATTTATTTCTGTTCTTCACTGTGGATGTCATGTGACCAGCTGTTTGATGTTGCTTTTTAGCTTCCCCATAATGATGGACTATTACCTGGAACTAAAAGCTAAAATAAATCCTTTTCTCTCCTACGTTGCCTTTTGTCAAAGTAGTTTATCAGAACAACAGAAATGAAACTATAATGCCTCCAACCTGAGTACTTTAAGCCACAAATCTCTAACTTTTATACCCTGGACCTGTAGATGCCTAGCTCCTGAGGCTGAGAGCTATAGGTATCTGCATCAGCCTTGAACACCCAAGGGCCCACACCTTCCACCCTGGAATATTTCTCCTTGTCTATACACATTATCCTTCTGGGTAGAGTGAAGGGTTTCCATCTGGTCAATCGGTAACATCACTGCTAGAGTAACTGCTCTTAGTGGCCACGTAAGTGTTTTGTGGTTTGAATGTTATGCCAGTTAATGTTTGTTAACTCAGTACAAACTAGTGTTACCTGGGAAAAGGGAATCCCAATTGAGGGATTGCTGCCATTAGATTGGCCTGTGGCTATACTTGTGGGTTATTTTCCAATGCTAATCAATACAGGAGGTCCTAGCCCACTGTGAGCAGCATTATCCCTAGGCAGGTGGCCCTGGGCTGTAAAATGCAGCTCAATGAGCATGACTATAAGCGTGCCAGAGAGCATCATGTCTCCCTAGTTCCTGACTCCAGGTTCCTACCTTGAGTTCCTGCCCTGATTTCTCTGCCATGATAGATTGTTCCCCTTCAAATGTTCTTAAGTAAAACCTTCATACCTTAATTTCATTATTATTTTAGGTACTTTTGCCATGGAAACCATTAAGGTAGCTAGTACAGCCATCATCACAAAGCCTGGAGCAAGATCTTCAAAAAGAAGAAAATGACACTCACATATTATGCATCCCATAGCCCTGTGGCTGTACGCTGGCAGAGATCACGACAACCAGGCCTGGAAGCCCATAGCCAAAGGCACAGAGGTGCAGCATCTTGATGTTTCGAGAGCTGAAATAATTCACCACCTTCAGGTTTCTCACCATCAGGAAGAGCATCACTGCCTCCACCAGCATCCAGAAGAAGCAGGCAAGGAAAAGATAGTGTAGGAATCCCGCAATGATGGCACAGGCCGTCTGCAGGGGAGAAGTCTGCATATCAGGATCCTCCAACATGGGCAGAAGGTTGAGGGACAAGAACAAGTGCGGGATGGCCTCAACTAGGGTTCCTCAAACAATCCAGCCTCTTTTTTTCTGAGCAGAATGTAGTCACTCCTTCACCATGATGGAATAGTGAATACCCAAGCCAGGTAGCCAAGGCAACAAAAAGAGAAAGGTCTATGGTGATGGAGCTTATAAGAGGGGTAAAGAGGAGAGCCACCTGGGACTCCAAGTGCTACTCACTCCAGGTTTCCCTCAGCTGAAAGTCACGCTAGAAGTTAGTGTACATAAGCAAAGGGAAGAGGTTAAGGGAAGGAGGGGCTCTATGGTGCAGCTTCCATGAAGACATCATCCATGATGGTGTGGGACATATGCAGTGATGCAGATGTTTGGGGGTCACCCAGACTCCTGTAAGTAACCCTTCATCTGTGCTCTGTAAGCACTATGCACATTTGTTCACCAACTGGACCCATGTGGAACCTTATTTAGTTTGCCATCAGCCAGTAAAGTGTTTCCTCCAATCCATGCACCACGGGTGAGGAAATCCATTCCTAGCACCCTGATTCAAGCCAGGCTGCACACCTGTGGCCACCTTGTAGGGAGCAGAGACAGGGCTGCCTGGGGATCACAGCTAGCCAGCTGAGCCTACTTGCTGAGTTCCAGACCAATGAGAGACCCTGTCTCAAAAAAGCAGGGTCAGGCCGAAAAGATAGCTCAGCTGATCAATGCACTTGCTCCCAGTATTGATCACATGGAAGGAGAGAAACAACTCCTACAAGTTGTCCTATGTATTCCATGATATGTGCATGTGTGCACACATTCAAATACACACAGAGACAAATAATATATAATACAAAATAGTAGTGAGATACCTCTGTTTCTAAAGTACTTGCTACATGAGTGTGAGAACTGGGCCAGAGTTCAGATCTCCAGAGTCTGTATAAGCGCTAAGTGGGCATACTGGCACACCTGCAATTCCAGCTCTGGAAGGAAGCCTGCTAGTGAGACAATTCATATTGTCCAGCTCTGGATTGGTTGAGAGACTTCACCTCAGTAAGAAATGTGGAAGAGTGATTGAGGTTGAGTCATTACACCAAGTTCATATGCACACTCGTGGTCACACAGACGCAAACACACATACACACATGCATATGACACATACAGGAAGAAAGAAAAAATAGAGCAATAGGAAGAAACAAAATAATTCATAGCATGATCAAGGAGCTGATTTTAAACTGACAACTGTCACGAGAAGTCAACCCAGTGAGAAGCTGACTATGATGGTTAGCTTCCTGTCAACCTGACACAAATGAAATTCAACTGGAGAGATGGAACATTGACTGATAAGACTGACCTGTAGGCAACAGTGAGAGGCATTGAGATGGGAAATCATTATGGGCAATACTATCTCTGGGATGGTGGCCCTGAGTTGTATAAGAAAGCAGACAGGAGAAACAAGCCAGCAAGCAGCTTTCCTCCATGGCCTCTACTTCCTCTCTTGGATTCCCTAAACAGTGAACTGTGACATCAAAGTATAGGCTGGAATAAACCCTGGCCTGCTCAAGTTGCTTTTGGTCATGGTACTTATCACATCAACAGAAAGAAAACCAGGACACTGGCAGGGGCCTTGGGGAGGGAACTAGAGAGGGATGAGGAGAGGGACATGGGAAGATGGTGCAGCTGCACTGGATCACAGCCCAAGGGTGACTAACCTGGTTGTCCGTCTTGTCTACACCCACGAGGAAGAGAAACTTGGCCAGGAAGAGACATACACAAAGGTGCAGGTGCATGTAGGTGTTCTGGTTCTGAACAGCACGACACAGCAGGAAGGTGGCTATGGCCAAGGTGAGGCACACCAGGGAGACGGCTGTACCCACGTGGCTGATGACGTACAGGGAGAATTCCATCTAGCAGGAAGGAAAATCATTGTTGGCCTCACAGTAGAACTGAAATTCATCCTCAACCCCAGAAAGAAAAAAGAGAGCACCTTATTCAGACCTGAACTGGGAAGAGAGTCCCAGGGCTTCTGTCCCCTAGAGTCAAAATAATCTGAATGTCATCCAGGAAACTCTGAAAAATCCAATAGCATCTCTGAGTACTCACTCCCCACCCCCAATGTTTGTTGGCCTTCCATACTGGAGAGAACATCCCTAAACTACAATTCCCATAATTGCTTGCTGTAGAAATCCTGGATGTAGCATTGATTCTCCAAGGAATATGGACATTTGAGAATGTAGAAAAAGAAGAATTTACCAACCATCTGTAGGTATGGGTAAGCTGTGGCCAGACTCCACCCCCTAACTCTTTAGCCCTACCATTGCCTAGAGACGGAGCATACATGACCCTAGCAATTTCGAGGCCCTTTGAATTGATCTGTGAGGGGAGAGTATCATGAAGCTCCTATATCTCCTTCATCACTCAAAATGTCTGAAGCAGTTTCTTCCTCTGGGGTTGAGCACTACCCAAGATGCTGATATCTGAAACATTTCAGCTTAGAATGAAACTAACAGTAACACTATTCATTAATAGGTAGTTGTAAAATTCATGATGCCTTCTCTGGGTTAAAGATATTGCCAGTCAGGGTCCTCTACACAATGTTGTCATACACTGTTAAGAAAATTGCCCACATTTTGCCAGCTCCCAGGTATAAAAATTTTTGATAGAACATAAATACCTCAGCTTGCTAATCACTAAAAGAAGGAGCATAATAAGAACTGTTTTGTTTTGTGTGCATGTGTATATGTGTGTATACATTATATGTGCAGGTGCATGTGCACATGTTCACACAGGCACATGGAGACCAGAGGACAGCCTGTGGTGTCACAATAAGGAATATCATCCACAGGGACTGGATGCTCAGCCTGGAGCTCACCGACTGGATGAGCCTAAATTACCAGTGAGTCCTGGGGGTCCATTTGTCTCTGTCTCCCATCACTGAAGGGATTCCAAGCCTGTGTCACCACCCCTGACTTTTGAGATGGGTGCTAGGGAATGAACTCAGATCTTCATGTCCCAAGGCAAGCACTCATCAGACTCAGCCATCTCTTCAGTCCATGGCTGCTTTTTATGGCTGTTTCTACAGAATCACAATAAATCATATTAGTACTTATAAATGTATCTTGTGATGTTAACTGTGTGTTAGTTTTTTCTTCTTCTTGCTGCTTTACACGAGAGCTGGGTTCCACTCAGATAGGCTAAGTGGCTTATTCAAAAACAAAAAGATGACACACAAAATCTGAAAGGGAACATTATTATCATCCCACTATAAGTCCTAAGCCCCACAGTCCCCTACAAGGGACTTGGTACCTCTGTTGTAGGGAAGTGCCCCTTCTGTTGTGTGATATTTTGATCACTTTCTGACAATAAAACTTGCTTTGAATCAGAGGGTGGAGCTGGTCACTACTTGACAAAAATAACCATAGAGGTTTAAAGGACTAAGGACAGATAGAGGGACAGGAAGTGGTAAGGCAGGAGTTAGAGAAGATCTCAGTCCTTTCAGATGCAGGAATTGAAGAGATAGAAGGTCACTGGTGGCTTCTCCACCTCTGCTCTGATCATTCAGGTTCCTATATCTGAGTCCTGATTTTTTTTTGATAAAGAAATTAGATAGGCACAGAGTGGACCAAGAGGTGAGAGAACAACTCCCCAACTAGACAGCCCAGTCTCTAGGCCCTAGGCCCTGGGGAAAAACCTGGGCTCCTCCCCAACCTGCCTCAGCTTCACTAGCCTTCCAGGAGTCAAGCTTCCTGCAGGTAAACAGCTCTAACCCCACATCGAGCAGAACCTGTAAGCTACAAGTTCTACTCCACCCACAAACCCACCCATGCCCAGTGACTTCAGAGAACCTCTGATGCACAGACTGCAAATGCACAAAGCAGACCAAGAGGTGAGTGGCCAGCTCCCAAGCTGGACATCCCAGTCTCTATCCTTGAGGCAAAACCCAAGGCCACTCCCTCACCTGCTTCAGCACCACTACCCAGGCAACAGGCAAGCTTCCTGCAGGTAGGCTGCTCCACTCCCGCATTGATCAGACCCTGTAAGCTACAAGTACCATTCTGCCCCCCAAACCCACCCATCCACAGTGACCTTGGCAGCTCTCTAAGGCACAGACTGTGTCTGCATAGAGTGGACCAAGAGGTGAGTGGCCAGATCCCTAGGTGGTCAGTCCAGTCTCTAGGCCCTAGGCACTGGGTCAAAACCCTGGGCTGCTCCCCCACTCACCTCAGCTTCACTAGCTGGCCAGTAGGCAAGTCATCTGCACGCTAGCTGCTCCAACACACACCCATCAATCAGATCCTGTAATCTACAAGTCCTACTTTGCCCCAAATCCCACCCATCCATGGAGACCTCAGCAGCTTCCTGAGACACAGAGAGCAACTGCACAGAACAGACCAAGAGCAACTACCTAAGACACAGACAGCAATTTCAATGATCAGTCCAAGAGAGGAACCCTAAGACACAGACACCACCTACAAGGATTGGACCAAGGGACAAAGACACTTCCAACACCAGTTGGAGGAAGAGATGGGTGGGTGCCATTGCAGGAATACATTCAGCACCCTAAAAAGCAACACAGCAACACCAGAACCCAGTGGTCATAAAACAGGAAGAACTGAACATCTTAATCCAGAAAAAGCAGAAGAAAATGACCTTAAATATAACTTTATGAAGATGATAGAGACCCTTAAAGAGAAAATAAAAAAACTCCCTTAAAAAACGGAGTAAAAGACAAACAAAAAATTGGAAGAAACCAACAAATCTCTTAAAGAAAACAAAGAAACGCCATAGAAAAACAATCAAACAGATGAAGCAAACAGTTCAAGACTTGAAAACTGAAATGTGGCAATAAAGGAAATACAAATCAGAAACACAGCTTGCTCCAATACTGAGGGGACTTAAGAAGTGAGTGACAACCATCCAGTGGGACACCCCACTCTCTAGGACCTCCAAAGTGGGACAAAACCCTAGGCCCCTCCTCTAACCCCCTGAGCTTTTCTAGCCAGCCAGCAGGAGAGTTTCCTGCAGGTAGGCTCCCACATTATCCAACCGCATCCACAAGACCCTACAAACTACTAGCCTCATCCTGCCCCAACTCGCCTATCCTTCTGCAGCCTTGGTGGGACTCTGAAACACAGCTTGCTCTAATACTGAGGGGACCAAGAGCTTGCTACAACCCTGAGAAGACCAAGGATAGAGGACCAAGAGAGCAAACGAGGAGAAAAGACCAAGACAGCAGGCTTAGAGAGACCTGAGAGGTTTCTTGCAACACAGACATTGACAGTATAGCAGACCAAGAAAAATTCCCAAACACTCTGACAGTCACTGCAGGGATTGGACCAAGATGCAAAGACACTGGAGGACTCATTTGAAGGAAGAGACGGGTAGGCACCAATGCAAAATTCATTAGACAATCTAAAAATCAACATGGTAACACCAGAACCCTGTGGTCACACAACAGGAAGAATTGATCATCCTAACCCAGAAGAAGCAGAAAAAAGTGACTTTAAATGTAACTTTATGAAAATTATGGAGACCTTTAAAGAGGAAATGAAAAACTCCCTTAAAGAAATGAAGTAAAAGATAAACAAAAATTGGAAGAAATTAATAAATCCCTCAAAGAAAGACCCCCCAAAAACAACAACAACAAAAAAACATCAAACAGGTAAAGCAAACAGTTCAAGACTTGAAGACTGAAATAAAGGCAATAAA
>LOJH01063044.1:0-10778 GCA_001685095.1 Ellobius talpinus
TCCTTCCTTCCTTCCTTCCTTCCTTTTCTTAGGTCTTTCAAGACAGGGTTTCTCTTGTCACAGCTCTGGCTGTCCTGGAACTCACTTTGCAGACCAGACTGGCCTTGAACTCACTGAGATCCATCTACCTGCCTCTGCCTCCAGAGTGTTGGGATTAAAGGCAACCACCACCACTGTCTGGCTGGAAATAGTTCTTTATCTGTCTATCATTTCATGTTAAGCACTCATCACCAAAGCTAACTTAAAACAACTTATTTTGCCTAGGTGTCTGCGTTTGCATATGGTATGCATAAGTATAGTGCATGTGTAAGGATATGTGAGTGCAAGTCAGAAGAGAATGTTCAGCAGTTAGTTTTTGCCTCCCACCTTGAGGCAGGAACTATCTTGTTCTGGGCCTCTGCATTGCATACTCTAGGCCTTCTCCTAAATAAGCTTCAGGACGTTTCTCCCTTCTCTGACTCATCTTCATACAGCAGGAATAACTTATGAATGCAAACCATTCTCTCTCTCTCTCATGCGCTGTGTGTGTGCATGTGTGTGTGCATGTGTGTGTATCTGTCTGTGTATATGTATGTGTTTTCCAAGATCATGTGATTTGGCTTATACACTCAACATTTGTACAAGGTGAGCAATTTTCCTAGCCAGAACTCTAACTCTTTGGAAAGGAGAGAGAGACATAGACAGACAGATGGGGGGATGGGGGGGGCTAATTCATTTAGCAATAGAAAATTTACTATGAGATGTTTTGATATATTTTTATCAAAAACAAAACATGTGGGCAAACCACTATACTCAACCAGCCAACCAAGTCACATCTACAGATCCACCTAAGTGTGACAAAATGTTTGAAGTTCAACTGTTGCTGCTCTGTGTTAGTTAGGTCTGCAATGCCTGTATCTGTTCTGAACATGTACAGATTCTCCTCACCCTTAAATAACATAAATTTTTACAAAGCATTTACAGTATTTTAGGCATCGTAGGTAACCAAGAGATGACTTAAAAGTATAAAGAAGTCTACATATGTATTATGTGCAAACACTACACCATTTTACCTAAGGGAGTCAAGCATTTTTGATTTGGGTGTCTTCATGAAGTCCTTAAGAATTAATCTCCCAAGAATAGCAAAGGTCAATTGTAAAGAAAATTTACTAAACACACTTTCATTTCCTTGCCTTTTATTAAATCACACAGCAATAAGTATTTAAATATCCTAAAAGAAAACAAAAAAACCAAGTCTCCATACAGAAAACTGCTAACCAGTAAGGGCTTTCTATACATATGTATATAGGTATTCATTTGCAAGCATGCACACACAAAGGTGCGACAAAGGCTATAAAATAACAAAGTAATGATTCGGCAAAACATGTGTGTTCTGGTGGTGTGTTCCAGGAAGCAAATCTTACACTTCTTAAAGCTGTGGTGACACAGAAGTGCTAGTATGTTCTTGGGAGTTCAGATTACCTGCACATAGCTAAGTCACACTCCTACTTCTTCCAAGCCGGGACACCATCAGTGATTATGCATGTAAGCTGTCAAACAACTCGAGCAGACTTCAGCAAAGTATCTTTGACTGCATCAAGTTATATAAAGAGCACCAAACATAGTAGGTCGAAACATAAACTTGGCAGAGTCAAACCAAAATACTACAACAAAATAAAAACAAAACAAAAAACATATTTTCTTTTCCGTCTCTGAATGTAGTAATAAGCTACAAAGCTTAGGTCAGTCACCATCAGATCAATCCTTAATGTTTGCACATCACACACCAAATGTGCGCACACATCCAAATTAAAAACAAAACACACTCCTGACAACTGGTTCTTGCCATTCCAGCTGGTGAACACCAAGTGGCAGCATAATTAGGTATGGGTTGCAACCCTTCCAGAGGTCACCTAAGACCATCAGAAAACACAGATATTTACAATTCATAACAGTAGCAAAATTAGTTATGAAGTGGCAATGAAAATAATGTTATGGCTGGCGTCACAACATTTGGAACTGTATCAAGGGTCGTAACATTAGAAAGGTTGAGAACCACTGCACTGAGCAAAAGTTTGGCTTCTTACATGTAGTACCACTGTTCCCGAGAAGCAGCTGCCCAGCTGAAAACTCTTTCCCACATGCTCCTTGTATCAATACTGGGCTGTGGAATTCGTTTACCCCTGGAATATATTGATGGTACAGCACTAGAGCAGGGGAATTTTTTTCATTTTCTGAAACCTTACCCAATTAATTCAAATCCACGGGGGCTTGAAAGAACGAGTCTCCCAAACTAGAAGGCACCTGTGCCCTTCCATCACACCTTGCTCAAGGATTCTTTAACAACCGCAACAGCTACTACATGAGTAAAAGTAAATTCACTTAAGCAAGAGAAATTTTGTTGTTACCTTTTACGGAGCTTTGTGTTAACTTGGTGCTTAACTGGGCTCTCCAATATTGATCAGAGAGCAACCATCAGATGGCAGTTCTGGGTTGTGTCTAGAAGGCAGTAGCAGCCACTGAAGCTTCTCCTGCTTCTCTAACCTAGGAGACACCCACTGGGAAGAGTCCTCGGGATCCAGTTCCCACCAAGCTCAAGCTATTCCAGATTCACATTGCATCTCAGAATCCTCTCCTCACTACAGGGAGTCCTTTCCCATTCTTTGTATTAAGTCATTAGCTAGTAAAGCTGTAGCCATTCCAGGCCCCCGAAATGGAATTTGGGTAAGGCGCACACATGAACCGTATTTTCTGTCTCAAATGTTTAATTTTAATCAGCACTTTTGTTGCCAACTCCAAAACACCTACCTCCAAGTACCTACGGATAAGTGAAAGGCTCAGGGAGAGGCTTGAGGGCTCCCTCGAAGGTGGTGTCTGCATATATTCATATCAAAGTATTGAAGGGGACCAGTACACATCAGGCAAAGGTACTGAAAGCTGAGGTTTTGCTTTTACTCTTTTCCAGGGAAAAGGTAAGAGGACAAAATAGTGTGAAGCAAAACTTCTAAGGAAGAAAGAATATTCGGGCATGTGGGGGCTCCTGGGAAAGGAGAGAAAACCCAGTCCCAAACCTCTTATTACCCAATGGAAGACTCTAAACTCATTGATTTTATTTTGATGGAAGTTTTATGTTCGCTGATATGGTTCCTTCTGAGAAACTCTTCTCTTGACATAAAAAATGGAGAATTTCCACACTTCAGTAGGTTCAGTGCTGTCAACTGGGACAAGCCAGAGTTAATGCCCAAGCAAAGGTCATGACATACACTGGGCTTTCAAATAGCTGTGCACTGGGCTTCACTTCTTCAGAGCTATACTTAACAAGCAGTTGAGTATTTTGCTTCAGTCTGTTAGGGTTTTGTGCTGCTTCCTTAGTTCCTCTTGTCATAGCCACTCAGTTCTCTCGCTGTAAAAACCTGGGAGAGAGCAGTGAACAGAACCTGGGGAACACCACCAGGTACTTCACTGGACAGTCCAACTGAGCTTGAAGACACAGGAAGAGAAACCAGGAGAGAGAGAATCAAAAAAGCAGCATTCAGAAAGGGGACAGTGAACAGGCAGTTCCCAAGGCTGGGTCACATCGGACACAAGCACTGCACCACCAATATTGATTGGGCGCTGCCTATCATTTGCCAGACACTGTGCTGGGTGCTGGGCAGGATACAAGGGGAGATCTGACAGCATGCGCTCAAAGGACTTACAGTCTAGTACAGGGGCACACAGCCCCCAGCACATCCTGAGTGTAATGAGCTTCCAAAGCCCGGCTGTGCACTCCTTCCTAAAACCTGATGTTCACTACAACTGGGTTTCCTTTCAGTTTAGCAGCTTCCCAAAAATACACATATATGGACATCTTTACAATACATACTTTTACTCAGAAAAGAACTCTTTTATTAAAAAAATGTTGAATATTTATTGTAATTAAGAAAATCTTCACATATATTCAGCATTTTTATGGATTATTTTCTTGTGAATTTATTTTTTAAGTAAACAATTTCCCAAATTGCATAAAAACTATGAAATAACTTTTTTTGAAACATACATCTTTGAACCATTGGCAGTCTCATGGTAAAGTACACAGGCCTGCTACTGAAAGTGAGGGAAGCTTTTGAAATAGACAGATGTTTGCTTACAATCAAAGTCACAGCTACAAGGTCTCCTCCATAGATCTATTACATGTTAATTCAAAGTATAACAAAGCAAAACCTCCACTAACCTGTACCAGCCCCCATCCAAAGCTTTAGATCCTTAAAGTCCATTTCTTCACACAAAGAACTGACTAGCCAGACCGTTGAAGAACTGTAAGATAACTATCAGAAAAGACATTCAAACCAACCAATGTTCCTATTACATTTTTAACAGTTTCTGATGTTGCTATTTTCCTTTTGGCATAAGGACAGCAAATGCAATGCATGGCCCTAAAGCACCAGAGGAAGCTGTTTCTAGGGGAGCCTGAAGGGGATATGCTGAGTGCTATATTTTATTCATTTCTAACCTCAACCACCCTACTAAGTATCTTGCAATTATCCTCTTTTCCAAAAATCAGCTATGGGCTCAGACTCTATCCATAGAGTACCTTGGCTTGTTAAAATCTGAAGAACCAAGTCTCTTCGAGACCTGATGAGACTACTCTGAAATAGAGACTAGAGATGCTCATCAAACACACAAAGTGTGTAAGGTTGGGACTGTCACAAACTAGTAAAGCTGTGCAACACGAAACCGAGTTCCTGAGAAACAGGGCTAGTGGTGCACTGGGTCGGCAACATCCCAGACAGCTCCTTTGTCACATTGTACAAGCTGGGCTTTCGCGGATTTCCTTACCAAACTCCTAAAATTGAGCTGTTCAAATGAATGGTAATTCTAGAAATCTTCAGTTCTAGTTTGTCTGTGCTGGACTAACAGATCCACTCATCAAAAAATGTAGTGAACTAACTAGTGGAACAGAGGTCTGGCTTTAATCTACAGGCTTGTTCATAGCTTCCTTAACCAGGACACACCCAGATATTCTAAGCTTTGACACTTGCAGATTTTACACAGCTAGTATATGTTTAATGTATAAAGCTCAACTTTACAGGTCTAAAATGTAACAGAAGCTCAGACCACTATGAACTATGTGACAATCTTTCCATCACCTCCCTGACTTCAGATGACTAATGTGATTTCCTGTTCATGAGCTGCTGAACAGCAAACACTTCAGATGTGTATCGCAGTAAAGAATCAATTTTATAGACAAGGAAACAGACAGCCTGAAACGCTTAATGAAACTGCTAGTGCCAAATTCAGGCTGTACCTTTGACCTTTCCGATTTGAAAACCTCATGCACATGTGGTTGTAAGAACTGCACCACCACACACAAGAGCTGCTAAAACAAGTATCACCAAGCAACAATACACTTCAAATGAGGTAAACAGAACAAACACTAATCAATTTATGCTAATGCTAGAAAACAGCCCGTTTTGGGTTACTGCTTGGATGCACCTATAGTGTCTGTTCTTGGATTAAGAGTAGCCAATCTGCAGCTGGTAACTGAGGGCGCTGATTGCTGTAAAAAAAATTTCATGTCAAATATAATGATATAGTTTGTTATATATAATGTATTTAATCTCTAAATTATTTTACAAACCTAGGTAGTTTTAATTTGGATAAAAATGAAGTCACAGACAAAAATATCACTGTATGTAAAAATGAATATCCACAGATAAAAGTATCACTGTGTGTGTTGCTGGCTATTGGAAAACTAGTTTCACACTCCATCACTTCCAGAAAAAATGGGAAATAACAAAAACTATAACAAAATTAGGTGAATGGGATTACTGTGTAAACTGAGGTAAACGAGAACTCCACTGCTTGCTATTCAATTTGGGTGCAAGTCAGTAAATTTCTGGGTTTCAGTTTCTTCCCCTGCAAAGAGCTAACATTTGCACTGTCCACCTCATTAGGACTACTCAAGACAACACTCAAACTCGAGAGAATTCTGTAGATGGGAAAGCACACCACAAGTATTTTTACTATTCCAACTGTTAAAATATGGAGCTAATTACAGCAGCATGTTCAGTGGGACAAATCCAGTTCAGGAGGCAAACCATGCAAACATTTTCAACTTTCAATAGCAAAGCTTAAAATTATAGAGATATACAAAGAAACATTCTGGAAACACTAAAAGACACACATATGGTTGACTTAAGATGAGCTTGCAAGATTTTACAGCATACAAAGAGGTTCTTGGTCTTCGTTTGAAGAAAGCTGCTAGTAACCTAAGGAAGACAAGCATTATGGGTATTTCTAAAACAAATGGAATACAATTTCACCACTGTGCTCTTTTGTAAACCAGACTTCAAAGAGCCACATTAATGTTCCCAATAATCTAACATACGCTAAAAGATAAGAGTGTTCAGGTGTAAGTCACAGTCATTGTCAACTTGTATGAACACAAAACAAATAATTAAGAAATCTTCTGACTCTGTAGACACCTAGGAATTTAACAGCCCTTTATGCTCATTTTATATTCATAAGACAATGCAAATAGAAGAAATATTCAAACCCTGCTTACACATTCTTCCTCTGCAGCTGCCCCATTCTTACACTACCCCTCTGACGGTCTTCACTTTGTCAGCAAAGCTAAGCTTAAGCAACCCAGAACCTTTCACTTCAGCTCTGTCTTTTGATGTTAATCTTTCTTATCCAAAAACAGAAAGAAAAAGAAAACTATAACCAAAACAAATGAAGATACAGGAAAGATATGAGATGTAATTTATCATGTATAAAAATATGCTTCAAATTCACAATAATTTAGTAACTCTTCGTTATTTCATAGGTATCTGGAAATGGAACAGATACATGTCCTGATCCTGTCACAAGAGGTAGAATCCCAGCATTTGGTACAACATTCCAAGATAACGTCAAGGTAACATTCCTGTTTCCCCTACAAAAAAGATGTAATAAACAAAGGTTAGCAGAACAGTCATTTAATAAAAATACTTTCAATCAAGTACTATGGGGCCACATACTTAATTTATAACTAGTTATTTCTAATAGACAAAAACAGAACAATTTCTTCATCCTATTTGAAATCTACAGACAGCACTAGAAAAACACCAGCATTAAACCCATAGGTAACCTAAATGGCCAACCTAAACTCACAGCTGCAATTAATTAGCAACAAAAAGCTTACATGAATAAAACACAATGAAGAGAAAGTGAAACTCATGCTAGAAATCAGAAAGTAATAATTTGAAATCTAATTTTGTTATTCTTTAGAGGCACAAACTCCAGCAGATCAAAATCTACCATATTCAAAATTCTTTACTTGTAAATACAAAGGTGTGGCTAGGTCAAAATAGCTTTTTTCCTATACTCTTTCTTATAAACTATAAAAAGGTCAAAATGACCTGAGATCTTGGCCATCAATCATTTGTATTTCCTCTTTTTGTGAAGAGTATACTGAACTTTGGGGGGAAAAAATTCAGAGAAGCAAAACTAGAAACCTACGTACCTGCCCTAGATCTCGCACATCACTTCCTCATGCAGGCTGCCCTGACTTGAGTTAGAAAGTAGGACCTTTAACTTCTCAGTGTTGATCTTTTTACTACTGAGAGAGCCTGAGTCCTACTCACCCAACAGGAAAGCTACCACATGGGTTAGTTTTCTGTCATCACACCATAAGATCTAGTCATCTCAGAAGAAGGAAGGTCAATTGAAGAACCCCATCAGACTGGCAAGTAGGCAAGCTTGTGGGACATTTTATGATTTGATGTGAAAGGGTTGAGCCCACCACTCAGTGGTACCATCCCTGGGTACCATGCCAGGTAGTCCTGGGGTGTATAAGCAAGCAAACTGAGGAAACTAATAAGCATTCCTCCACGGTCTCTGCATCAGTTCTCACCTTGGCTTCCCCGATGATGAACTGTAACATGTAAGCCAAATGATTCCTTTCTTCTCCAAGTTCATTTGTTCATAGTGTTTATCACAGCAAACTATTAACAGCGATAGACTTTTATTGTGACTAGTGCATTTAGCATCAGTAGAGAAATGATTGCTAGAACAGACACCAATTTGTATCTTTTCTTGGTCTTTCAGCTAAGTTCAGAACACATCAACACTTCTCTCACTAGTCCCCTGTCCCCGGCCCTGTCCTCTTCCCTTTTTTCCTGTCTTCAGAGTTGAGCCAGATCCTGTGCATGCCAAGCAAGTGCCCTACCACTGAGCTACTTCCCCAGGCACAATATCTTTTCTTTAAAATACAGTTCATCTTCCTCTCACATACTTAAAAATGTTAAAAATGACAAAGATTCACTCACTTGAGGCCATTTCCATCATCAAAGAAAAAATACTTTGTCTTCATGTCTTTCAAAAGCAGCTTCGGATTATCACCTCTCAAGACAATTTTGTCCCAAAGGACGACTTGGTTAAGAGCCTACATCAAATTCAAAGTCACTTAGATAACTCAGCAGAAACATTATTATTACAAATTCAAAATCTAAGTAAGCAAAGAGCTTGACGAATAAATGGAAATATAGTCATTAATCACCAAAGTAGTAATTTAATTCCAAATTAGTGTTAGCTTACTGGACTTAATAAGGTGAACCAGAATTACAAAAACAGTTTACATATGCTCATCATAAGAGTAACATTACATTGATCCTTGCAATTTTTGATACCCAATAAAATAAACAGTGTTTATGTACAGTAGTTACTCTTATTTAGAAGAACAGGTTTTTATTTTTAAAATGCAGAACTCTTATTTTGAAGGACAGCATTTCTGCTATCTTTAAAATATATTTTCTTGATTTAAAGTTTACTCACTCCAATATTCTCAATGCCCAATGAAATACCCGGAATAAGATATATACACCAAGTAATTAGCTGTAGTGCCAAAAATTACTACATAAAGCTGTTTAACATGCTGCCAATATAGGTCAGTAAATATAATAGTAACAGTAACAATAACAACAATAAATAATACAGGTCAAATAAAAAATAGACCCATCTTTAATTACAAATCACCTACCTACACTAATGAGAAACACAGAACTGCTTTGGCAAAAACAACATAGAAGCGATGTTTTGTTTATGTATCTCAGTTTGATGTGCTAAACCACTGCATACCTTCAGCAGTGGTTCTACAAGAGAAGCTAAGGCAATCAAACAATACTCTGCTGTTACACAGCAGGTACTTCATTCTGGACCCTATAATGCTAGAGAGCTACGAGGCACACACAGTATCAACAGACTACTGCCGGGGAGAGAGCTTTCTTAACAGAGTCATTGCTCCATAAGCTTGATTTGTTCTGTTTTATATATATATATATATATATATATATAAAATAAGCTATGCAGGTCAGGTATTTTGATAAGTAAAAATTGATATTCTTGGGCCAGTAAACACACTCAGTGGGTCCAATCCCTGAATCCTTAAGGTAGGAATGAATTACTTTCTAACAGGTAACTTTTAAAATTATATTCTTTCACAAGGATTAGTATCTAAAAAGAAATTATTACAATATACTTAGATAAATACTTACATTATTTTTTGTTGAATACTCTGCTGACAAATAAAGAAATAACTGCTTAACATTCCAATCAAATATATTCTCTAGATGTAAACAAATTAAGGATTCTAAGGATTGCAAAGCAGCACACAACTTTCAAAGAAATCTCAGTCTTAAAACATCCATAGCAACATGAACATTAAAACAAAATACAATAGGCAGTCCGGAAATATACTAACTCACCATTTTAAGATAAAAATACAGGATAATATATGGCAAGATCTAGCACATTTGAAAGGGTTGTGTGTCAGGACAGGTTACCATTCTCACTGTAAATGTAACTAGCTGACATATTTATTAAAAAAATAAACAAGAAACTGAAGCTTTTATTCTGTCTAAAGCAGACCCAGTCGTCACTAACCAAAGAAGCAACATGCGCATATGCACAGGGCTCAGGCAATTAACCAAGTCCAGCATTCTGTATAAGCTAATTTGGTTACAGGTCAGTATAAACCACGATGCCTCAGTGTGTGTGTGGTGTTCTGTGGTAGGAGCGGAGAAACACAACATGGCCCTGATCATCTTGGAGAGGGATGCTCACTATAGAGAGGGGTACTCACTATATTAACTACAATACTGTACCACAACTGAGAAATGAGCTAACACAGGAATTTTATTAAGTATTATATGCAAATTACTAATTTTATTTGTGTATATACATATTGGTAGTAATAGGCTTATTATAATCTAGTTTTAAGGCACACCCACCAAAAGCTATTGTTTAGAATTGAGGGGCCTACAGCAGTCCCGTACAAAAGAAAAACCCATTTTCAAGAATATGAAAACCTGAACAAACTGTAAGATTGATGATGTATAAAAACAGTAGTCAAGAATTCCCTTGAATTTCTGATCCTCAATCCTGCCCTCTGTCTGTGGTGCTGGGATTCTAGGCATGTCCCACTAACCCAGTTTCTGCAGTGCTGGGCAAGCCCTCTACCAAATGACTTACATCCCCAGAGGCTTACTGTAATTTCTAGATTACGAATTACTCCTTTCAACTATGTATAAACTCCTTCCTATATGAATTTTAAAAGTAGAATGAAAATTTAAACATGAAGCTTATCCTGAGATTTTTCTGATGGCATCTCTACTTCCAAAAAATGTGTACATTGAAAACTAACTCCTATAACTGAATCCAATAATTTGTTTCATTTAAAACTGCAAATGATGAACAGCAGGTAAACCTGTCAATCACATGTTTTCATCAGATGCTTTATACAACCAATCTCCATAATAATAATAATAATAATAATA
>LOJH01063046.1:0-10778 GCA_001685095.1 Ellobius talpinus
TATTTCGGGTGTAAAGCTAGCCGTGCGGGAGCCTGGTGGGACGAAAAGCAGGCCAGCCTGCCGCTCCTATCACTACAACCATGTCCCGTGCAATACTCATTTTAAGTTTTCTCTTGGCCCTATAAGTCCAACAGTCGGAGAATGGTTTGCCCTGATGACACCATGACATCTTGAAAGTTTCCTTTGGTTTCTATCCAGCTTCCTCACACTGCTGGAGAGAAATGAACACTGCCTCTAAAGACTTTTAAAATTAACTCAATTTTTGTGTGTGGTGGGCCTTGATACAGGGACTTGCCATATGGCCCAGGCTCAGCTTGAACTTACAGTGTAGCCCAGGATGGCTTTAACCCTTGATCCTCCTGCCTCTACTGTATCATCTGCTGATATTACATCAGATGTCACCACACCCACCTTATTTAGTTTTTAAAAGCAGTACTGGGGATTGAACCTAGGACCTTGTGGATGCTAGGTAAGCCCTTTACCACTCTTTAATTTAATTTTAATAGGCACATAATAATTGTACATATTCAAGGATGCAGTGTGATGATTCAATACATGTATATGTATATAGTATCAGAGCAAATTAATTAGCATATACAACTCCTTATGCATTAATAATTTCTCTCTTGGGGACCTTTGAACTTCTCTCTTCTATTTTTGATTTTCTGAATTATTTATGTGTGTGTGCATCTGTGTATAGGTATGGGCAGTGAATATAGTACCCATGCAGGCCAGAAGAGGGTGAGCTAGAGTTACAGGTGGTTGTAAGCTGCCTAATGTGGGTGCATAAGTAAGAACACATGGTACTTGTCTTTTTGTGCATAACTTATTTTCAGTTCTATCCATGCTGGCACAAATGCTGGGGCTTTGTTCTTTTGTGGCTAAATCGTATCCTTTTGTATTCTAATCCAGTTGTGTGTTAGGGGACATATCAGTTGCTATATTGGCTGTTGTGTGAAGATGCACATGCAAGGGCCTTTGGATGCATCGTTTCATTTATTTCGGGTATTTATTGAGGCATGGTAGCTGAATCATGATGGATCTATTTTTGGTTTGTTGAGAACCCTCCATCCTGTCTTCCAGAATGACTGTACTGAGTACATCTTACCAACAGTTCTTTTCCAACTGTTTCCTTTGAGACAAGATATTACTATGCAGGCCAGACTGGTTTCGAATACAACCATCCTCCTGCCTCAGCTTCCTGAGTGCTGGGAGTATATGGTATACCACCATGCTGTGGCTTCTCCTTCAAGTTTTCTGTCACCATGGCGACAGCCTTTCACCCATTTCGTGAGATTCCCAGTACCCTTTCCTAAAGCCTAGGTCTTCAGATGACACCTAGGTCCCTGCTTGTGAAGTTTTCCCCACAGGCAGCCATAAAGGCTGGGTCCTTGTGGGACTTGTGGTCCACCCAGCATGAGGAGGCTGCATGGGGCCGATAAGTCACGATCCAGAGAGAGGCTGACAGTCACCCAATGCCCACTGATTAATGAAAACAGGGCTAACTGGACACAGAGTAGATGGTTATAAATGGTGCTGTCAGAGAAAAATAATTATTGTATTAATAAGGAAGCAATTCAAAACCAGGCTCTAAAAATGGAGAGCTGGCAACTTAGCATCTCCGCGGCTGGGAGCCGGCTTGGTGGGATTGTGGGGGTGCCCCACCTCCTCTGCCTCTTGGAGGGCGCCTCCTTGCCAGCAGCATCCACACTCAGATGTGCGTTCCTCAGTTCCATTTGACCCAGCACTCCTGGGTGCCGCAGGCCAGACCGGCGGGGGCTGTTTGCAGGCTCTTGGTACCATTTCCAGTGGGAATGGGGGAAAAACGAGCATATCTTATTGTACCTGAAACACTGTATGATATGTACTAAATATTATGACTACTCGGGGCCCTGCAATAATTGATTCACCCACACAGCCATTTAGTCTGCGAGCTGTTCGTTTTACAAATTCTACAATCTTTTAGAAATTCTTTCAGTGCGGAAGATTGCTGCCTGGCCTCAGATTCATTATGGTGATTGAATCCTCTTCAATAGAGAAGGTTTAGCGTGAGCACATGCCCGTGTGTCTCACTCAGAGCGAAGGCACATAGGTTAAAAGCTTGTCTGGGTGGCATAATTCACTGCCGCTGTGCCAAACAATCACGTCTTATTGTGACCTTCATAAGATTCAAAAAGGCAATAGGATGGAGCTTGGCTTTTTTTAAACCCACTCACAGATTTAGCTTCCCAACATCTGAAGCTTGGAGAATTCCTAATTAAATAACCAATTAATAATGTAGAATAGAAAAAGCTATTTTTTTCTGAAATGCAAAATCATAATTAATCAGAGCACAAAAAACGCTGCCTGTCTCTATATCAGAAAAATATAGACTAGTGTTTAAATATTCCACCACACCTGAACCCTGGC
Organism: Ellobius talpinus; assembly: GCA_001685095.1. Lineage (NCBI taxonomy): Eukaryota > Metazoa > Chordata > Mammalia > Rodentia > Cricetidae > Ellobius > Ellobius talpinus. The sequence continues at coordinate 2,410 of LOJH01063046.1, forward strand.
CATCCGTCATTGTTATGACTTAAAACATCTCAAACTAAATTAGGTTTTGTTTGTATAGAGTGGGGAAAGTCAGATGGCTTGAATGACAAAATTAGAACACGCTCAAATCACTGAGACAAAACCACACGAGCAAAGATGAGCAGACACAGAGCTGCCAGGGCAGAGCAGACGCCTTCTTCAGATTCTTAAAAAAAATTGTTCCTTCCCATTTACCCAACCATTGATCTAAGTATGAGTTTCTGACCCCCAGGCAGACATTCCTATAGAAAAAAAATTATCCCTGCCTCCTTGTTAATTGCCCAAAATAGAAAGCCTGGCTGAAGAGACGCTGTTTCCTCTGCTCCCTGGTGGTGCCAATACCCGAACCAGTCTGCTCCTGCCCATGAAGCCAGCCCCGTGGCCACCAGAGAAGGCGCGCCCTCCACTGACCCACTGTCCTGAATTGCCTCTTGGCACGTTTATAGTTTAAACAAAAAGCTGCCTTTAGGGTTTGTGATTCCCCACCCCCAAAATTTATGCCCATGACACCATATGCCAAAACCAGGGAGTAAATTTTCCAAGAAAGAAATCACTTAAAAACCCTTTTAGAGGAGCCAGGGAGAGATGGTGGCTTATTGTTTAAGAGCAAGTATTGCTCTTGCAGAGAACTTAAGTTTGGTACCCAGCACCCGCTTCAGAGACTTGTAACTCCAGCTCCAGGGCAGCGGACACCCTCTTCCAGCCTCTGCAGGTGCTGCCACTCATATGGTACCATGATCCCCCCCATACATACATAATTTAAAAGTTCACATTTGAGGATTGCATAGGCAAGTGGGTAGTCATCACCAGCGTAGCCCAAGTCTGTTTGACTGTCCATCAGCTCTTGAATGAATTGAGAGCCCAGCGTGCCTACTACTCTCTCTGACCTGGGGAGGCGTCCTCATCCAGCATGCTCTTGTGCTGCTGCCTTCTGGAAGGGAGCATTTGGAGTCCACCTATCTTTCAGAGGTGGCCCTGTTGCTTTTTCCTTGAGTACAGCTTCCTGGCTTACCTGGTGAAAAATGGTCCTCTCCGAGCATGGCTGCACTGGTGTTCCTGTTTCAAGACCAGATTCCACCTTGTGTTCATCAGTGTCGGCTGTATCAAGGATGTCCCTCCTGCATCACTTACTCTCACCTCCATCATCAAATGCCTCTCAGAAGCCACTTAAGGGTGGAGGCTTATTTTGGCCCATGGTTAAGAGGACTCCATCCACTGTAATGTGGTAGGCATGGAGTGTGGTTGGTCCATGGATTCTGGAACCTGCGGCGCCAACCTGGAAGCAGAGATCTTGGTAGAGGTGGAACTGGCCTGAAACCTTCAAGCTCTGAGGTCAGCCACTGACAGTGACAGTCAACATCCCAAAAGGTTCCACAGCCTCCCCTAAAAAGCGCCACCAGCCGGATACCAAGTGTTGAAAAGCATGTGCCTATGGGATATTTCACATTTAGACATAACACTCCACACCAGACCCTTACATTTTCGGGTGTGAATCCCTGAACCCTATCAGATCTGGCAGGGTTAGGGAGGGGTGCCAGATGGTGCAGGTGCTTGGAGGGGGGGCCTTCTCAGTCTCCTGTGCTGGTAACCACTCCCCTACCCACCACTACCACAAACCTTCGATGTATAATTTGCTGTTATGGTAGAAATAAATACTTTTCGATGACAGTTTTAGTGTCAGACTTCATGTGGTATTTTTTTATTGACAAAACTGCTATGAATCACCATACATGAACATAATAAAAATGTGAGAAATATCTGCATTACAGCAAGATTTTTATCAATAGATCAGGGCATTGATCTCTGTTCCTCTTTGGGGTTCAGTGTGGAACTTATGTCTGTAAAAAGGTGATATACTGGAGGCTCCCTGGACATCCTTTCCTCCAAGAGGGTTGAATGATAGGGATCTGAAGCCTTGGGGGCAGGGGTTGAGGAGATAAGGTGGAGAGGAAGCTCATCCGTCCTTCCTCCTGTCCTCCTGATCAGCTCCGTCCTTCCTCCTGTCCTCCTGATCAGCCAGGCATCTGGGTCTGCCACCTGGTGCCGTGGGTGCTAGGACACACCCTGGGTCAGCTTTTGGTTGTCTCCTACATCTGGTGGAGAGGACAGCCTCATAGGCAGAAGCCAGTCAATGTGCGTTGGCACAGGCCGGTGGGAATCAGACCGCAACTCTTCGTTGGTTCTTTCCTCCCTGCTGAAATGCCTCCCGGGCTGATTGTACTTTAGGACTCTTGATGCTCGGTGCTTCCCAAACCTTTGCGGTCAAGTTGGGGTCGGGGCAGAGGAGAGTAAACCCACAATCACACAAGTAAGTGTGTGCTCCCTAGAATGGAGAGTCTCAGGGATAGATGCTAGGGAGCAGAGGGAGCCCCGATGGGGGTGGGGCTTCCCGCAGGAGCGACATCTGAGCAGAGGAGACAGGCTCAGGGACTTGCCAGCAGCAGGAACCAGAGCAGTGCTGGCAGGCAGAGCAGCCTGGGAGAAAGTCCAGTGCCTTCGAAGAGCTGAAAACGGCCCAGCGGCCAAGTGGACAGAAAGGAATCAGTGACGGGGAAGAGTCTGGAGGGGGGAGTGACAGGGATGTCTTCCAGATAAGAGACCTAGTGAGGGGTGGGAGGGGGGCTGTGAGTGTCAATGTGACCTGTGGCTCAGACCTCACCCACCCAGCCATCTCTTGTGATCATGGGCGTGCCCTCTGCAGAATGCCTTCCCACCCCATCTGGACCCAACTCTTGGCTCTCATGCCCTTTGGCCAGGACTGGCTTTGCCAGCTTAGAATCCTGCACCCCTCAGGGCACATGTACCTGCTGTCTGCCTTCATTGTATCAAAGACCCCTACTGACTGGAAGAAGGGTATGTCTGTGCTCACCTGCTTAGCGGGCAGGGTCTCTGAAGGCCCTGTTCCTGTCCTGTTCAACAGGGAGAGCCTTCGCTGGGTCTGCCAACTTGCCTACATCTCTCATATCATCCCAACCCCTGTGGAGGCCCAACAGCACCAACCTCCTCCAGGCAGCCCTTCTCGGATTGCCCCTGGGAGAACTGGCTCTCCTCTTAACCTCGAAGCTCCAGGCTCTCAGGTGTTAATGCAGTCCTCAAGGGGAGGGAATTTGGACTGAGTTATCTCAGAACCAATTGCCTTCGGAGAAGGCTGGGTAATGGGGAGGAAGCCTAGCCTGCCTCAAGACGCTGGATCACCTCCTTCTACTGGGATGTCCAGTCACGCTCCCAGCTTAGCTGAGGACACAGTGAGCACCTGCTCTGGAGGTCTGCACAAGGAGGAAGAGACGAAGGTCAAGATGGAGCCTGGGAATCCTCTGAATACTAGCTCACGGCAGGAGCCCCAGGCTTCTTAAACCCTGCCAAAGCCCGGCTGAGTCTGGAGAAATCCTCACCCGCAGAGTGTCCACACTGCCAGGTTCTTTTCCCTGAGTGGTTATTGTTGTAGTTTGGATATGAAGCGTCTGCACAAAAGGCTGAGTCGCTTATGGTGCTACTGAGAGGTGGTTGCATCATGAGAGCATCGACTTCGTCATGAATTGATCTGTTGAATTAATTACTCAATGGGCTGTTAGGAGGTAGGGCCTTGTTGGAGGGAGTAGGTCATGGGGAGGGCGGTGGTGTCTCTGAAAAGCATATATATATATATAAATTTTATTGATTCTTTGTGGATTTCATATCATGCATTCTGTTTCCCTTTATTGCCCCATCCCCTCATATCTGCCCTCTGCCCTTGCAGCTTCCCCCATCCCAATAAAACCAAATTTAAAAGAAAAACCAAAAACCAAATAAAAGAAACAAAGCAAAACAAAACGAACAAACAAAAGAGGAGACCCTTGGTGTGGAAGCTGTAGTGTGGCCCATTGAGTCACGTAGTTCACTCTTTATTCCATTCATCTTTACTTGAAGTGTTTATTCTATGAGTCATTGGTCTGGCTTGAGGTCTCTGGCTTCTGCTGTGCCACCGATAATGGGTTCTCCCTGGGGCTCCTCTTGGCTATCCTGTTGTTATCCTGTGTCATGGAGATCGTGCAGTTTTGAATTCTTCCCCTTCACCTGCTCCTGCAGTTCATAGATTCAGTGGATGTTGGGGAGGGGCCACCTCATAGCCCTGGTTCTAGGCCTGGGTGGTAGCTGGGTTGGTCAGCCTGCCAGTTTTCTCTCACCACTACCTGGGTGAGCTCTCCAGCACGGCCCCAGCCAGCTCACCCAATGGAGCCTGCAAGAAGGAGTGGTACCAGTACTCCTGTTCTCAGGACTTCAGTTCTGGGTCACCCACACCGATACCACCAAGGCCAGCTCTACTGCTTTGTCCAGGCAAGGTGCAGGGTCCTCTCTCCCTATTGCTGTAGGGGACATACAGTGGGGAGGCACACACAACAGGGTCAGCTCTAGTGTGCTGTTCAGGCGGCATGCAGGGCCCGCTCTCCTGTGTGCTGCAGCTGGTGAGGGTCAGGGCTAGATCTCCTACTCTTGTGACCCTGGGGCCCATTCTTGAAGAGCATAGCTTGTTCCTGGTCCCTTTCTGTCGTTCTTTCTGCTTAGCGACAGCTTTCCTCATCATGCCCCTCTGTCATGATTGATGGTCAGTTCTATACCCAGGTCCTCAGCAACACAGCCAAGCACTCACATGCGGAACCCCCCGAAAGCAGGATTCCCTCCCCCACCAAATTCTTGAAGCTGCCTTGTTAAGGAAATCTACCACAGTGACCAAAAGATTGGTTTGCTTGCTGGAGGCATCTCCCTCCAGTCAGATGCTGAGCTCCTAGAAGCAGGAAATCAGGGGAGAGGGGACTTAGATGATCTTGCATTTGTACTGCAAAGGGGATTTGGTAGTAAAGAGGTGGGTGACCCTTGCCCCTCCAGCCTGCTTGACCAGGACTCACTCCAATCCCACCTGTCTGGCTTGGCCAGCACCATCTCTGACACCTGCTGTCACCCAGCCCCCAAGCAGCTCTCACCAGAGGACAAGGCACTTTTGGCCATGCAAAACAGCTACATGTGTGTCCATCCACTTCACCTATAAGGGTAAGGCCACGCTGCTACGGGTAACTGGCCTTTGCCTTGTCTCTCCCCTCCCCCATTCCCTTTTGTCAGGGTCCTGTGACCCTTGGAGCTGGCTTGGAGACAAGATTTCCCATTAGGGACAATTATCATGGTCTTTATGGGCTACAGGCAGCAGTCGTTCCCCCCCTCCATGGGGCACCTGTCCCTGAGGCACCTGCCCAGAGTGTCCACTGTGCTCCCAGCAGCCCTCCTGACGTCAATGGAGGGGACGCCACCTCCTCTACCACACGTTGCTCATGAAGTATAGGCAAAAGGCAAGCATCCAATTGCTTCGGGTGAGGATGAGAAAGAATTTGGTTTCTAAATTAGGGCTCAGCATGGTGGCCAGAGCGCGGAAGGGGAGCCTGTCAACTGAGGGTAGCTGCTTCTGTAAGAGGGGGAGATGGCCCTGCCCCCTGGAACATTCAGGGGGCTCCCTTCAGCTCAGGCTTCTGTGCCAAGAGCCCTGAGAACAAGCCATCTGAAAATCCGGATTGTGTGTTGGCCTGTCAATCCCCAGAAGCACACAGCCTTTCATTAAAACCCGCCTGACATTTCTGTTATGCTCAGAAATCCCGACCCGATGCCAAGTGCCTGCTATTTGCCATCACATCCGCCTGGGAAGCTGAGGGCCCGCCAAGCCCACTGTGCCCAAATGCTCCCCAGGAGGCAGGAAGGCAGGCTGTGCAGGGTCCTGGTAGCGGGAGCTGTCCCCTTAAAGGTGGGGGATGCAGAAGCTATGACTTGGGTACGCTGGGCTGTGGCTTCAGGCTCTTTCAGGGGGAAATGATGGCTCCTCTGTTCACACTTCGAGGACAGGAAAGCCACTGCAGAGCTGATGGGGGCTGCTGAACTCAGCAAGCCTGCACGGAGCCCACGCTGTCCAGCTCTGTGTGGGTGTCAGGACCCTAAAACCTGATTTCTGTTCTCCAGGGCCACACACTGGGAAGGGGAGAGGCATGTAGGTACAGGAAGCAGATGGTGAAGGTGGCCCCCAGATTGAGGGAGGAGGCAAGGGGCTCTGTTGGATCAGGAACTTTGTGGATATTGGGCATTGACCCGGGCGTCTCAGAGGGGGGACCTGTCATTTGGTCAGCGTGCTAGGAGTAAATGTGCCTGAAAGGTCACAGAGATCACAGTCTGTGTGATATGGAAATGAATCTTCCTCAGGAAGGGCCGGCAGGCCTTGGGCAGAGGGACAGTGTGAGGTGGTAAGGCCAAGGCTCAGCTCTGCAGCTGTATACTGTGCTGGCTGGCACGGACCACCTGGAGGCCAGGTGTGCCCACACGGCTGCTGGGAAGATCCAAGATGCTCAGAGACCCGGAGCTTGGCATTAGATGACGCAGGCAGCTCTGCCAGTGGTGACCCTGGGCAATATCTTAGTTAGGGTTTTTATCGCTGCGATGAAACACCATGGCCAAAAAGCAAGTTGGAGAGGAAGGGGTTTATTTGGCTTACACTTTTATATCACTGTTCATCAATAAAGAAGTCAGGACATAAACTCAAACAGGTCAAGAACCTGGGGGCAGGAGCCGTGGAGGGGTGCTGTTTATGGCTTGCTCAGTCCGCTTTCTTAGCAGAATCCAGGACCATCTACCTGCCCAGGGATGGCACCACCCACCATGGGCTGGCCCCTCCCCCATCAATAACTAATTAAGAAAATGCCCTACAGCTGGAACTTATAGAGGCATTTTCTTAATTGGGGTTCCCTCCTCTCGGATGACTTTCACTTATGTCAAGTTGACATAAAACTACCCAGCACAATTGACCCCTTGTTGACTTGACACACAAACACATCACTGTTTGAATGTCTGAGACTTGGTCTCACTCTGGCCCAGGCTGACCTTGAACCTGCTACCTTTCTGTTTCAGCCGCCCAACTAGAACCATAGGTGGAGCCCGCCATGACTGACTTGTCTTCCCTTTTACACTTAAAACATTTTTACCTGCTTGAAATGAGTAGCACTTTTGTCTTAGTTAGGGTTATCATTGCTGCAATGAAACACCGTAACACAACTGGAGAGGGAAGGGTTCCTTTGGCTTACACTTCTGCATCATAGTTCTTCCCTGAAGGAGGTCAGAACAGGAACTGAAACAGGGCAGGAACCTGGAGGCAGGAGCTGATGCAGACCTGGCATGCTCAGACTACTTTCATATAGATCCCAGGATCTCAAGTCCAGGAATGGAACCACACACACTGGGCTGGGCCCTCCCCTATTGATCACTAATTATGAAAATGCCCTACGGGCTTGCCTACAGCCAGATCTTAAGGAGACAATTTCTCAATTGAGGTTCCTTCCTCTCAGATGACTTTAGCTTCTGTCAAGCTGACATAAAACTAGCCAGCACTGGCAAGATCAGCAGTTAGAGGCACTTCTTGGTCCTCCTGGCTCCCTGTACTCCACTCATCATGCAGGATGAGCCACTGCAGTGCTGAGTCTGGCTTGGGTTATCTTCTGCTGCTGCAAAGCTCTCAGTGCTGCTGCTTGCAGATTAAAACCTGCCTGTAGTTTAGCAACTTGGGGCTGCAGGCCTGAGCCACTACTCAGTCCCAAGCCAGACCCTAGGAGGAATGTGCTCCCAGGTGACCCCTGACTACTCTACCCCTTCCTGGTCCTGTGGAAGCTTTGGGTCATGCACATGAGATTAGTGGCTGAGCGGAGGGCCAGGGCTCAGATCTGCTCTTGCTCTAGGCTACACCGCCTGTGGGGCCTGGAGCTTGGGAGCAGGGGAACAGGTGGTGAGAATGGGTATCTTGTCATTGGGAGCCTAACAATCTGCCCGTAACTTGGCTCCTGAAAGTATAATTCCAGAGCTGAATCCTGAGGCTTCCTAAGTTACTTCTTGCTAGTTCAGGCAGCATGGAGTGGTGGCCTCTGCTAATCAGCTCACCATGGGCAGAAGACAAGACAGCACAGGCCCCACCATGGAACAGGATGCAGGGCTGTGGGGAGGAGGGGCCGATAATGGCCACAGTGTCGGGGATGGTGGGGAGTGGGCCATGAGAGTGTACTGGAGTTGGTGAGGATGACCCAGCCAGGTCAGCATAGAGTCTGATCCTGTATGACAACAGGCAGAAGATAAACCAGACAGCCAGGGCCTGATCAGCAAGGTCTGGAATGCCAGAAAAGCAACTGACTTTATTCTGTGGGTCACAGAGCAGTGGGTGGAAACAAACCAGGCTTGGGAGAAGATTGGGGCTGAGATCACCAACTCATATTACTTGTTTAACTGTCCACCCATCTGTCTGTCCATTTATCTGCCTGTCCAATCCACCACTCTATCATCTTATCTCCCCTTTTCTACCC
>LOJH01063047.1:8997-19445 GCA_001685095.1 Ellobius talpinus
TCTCTCTCTCTCTCTCTCTCTCTCTCTCTCTCTCTCTCTCTCTCTGCCTGCCTGTCTCTCTTTCTGACTTCTGCCTTTCTTATGCTAAGCAAATGATCTACTATCTGATTATGCATTCTTCTGTAGCTCACAGTGGCCTGACACTTAGGGTGTAGTCCAGGCTCCCTTGTCTCAAGCCTATGGACAACCCTCTTATCCCAGCCTCCCAAGTGAATAGGATCAGAGGTCTTTTCTACCAGGCCCATTTCTTGTCTTCTTGAAAGCTGACTCTATTAAGGAAGTAAGATAACCATCTTTTCTTAAAACCTCACTGCTTTATTTACTCACATGTGTGCTGTAGAGGAAACTCATGGCAATATTCACAGTAGAGAAATAGTGTAGCTCTGAAGTGTATGTATAGATAATACTTACCTTTTGTAATGAGAGAGAGGGAGGGTTGGAGGGAGGAAGAGAAGGGAAGAGGGAATTAAGGAGAGGGGGATTCTACCTGTTTTGAAATCCAGAGTGGCTAGTCCAGACTGGCCTTGAACTCCTCATCTTTTGTGATGACGTTAAACACCTCATCTCCATGCTTACACACTTTGAGTGCTGAGATTATAGGTGTCTGCCACGATTCCCACCTCCTGCATACTGGTGCTAAATATTGAACTCAGAGCCTCATAAATTCTAGTTGATCACTTTGCCAATGGAGAAATCTCTCCAGAATACATTCTACAACTCTTTAAGTACTATAACCTGAAATAACAAGTGAGTTGTAGGCTGTAACATAAAATTTTATCTTTTCAGTGAATCTCATTATTAATAGTTTTAAGAAGTTTAAAAATAATGAAAACATTTTAGTAAGTATGAAGTGTTTCCCTTTAACAGGGAAATAGTACTATTAGGAAGGAGCTGAAGCATATAAACACATTGAGGGAGGAATGAGGACACACTGAGTTTCATATTATTGGGAGTGTTTGCATGAAAGCACAGATCTGTGACATTTACGGACCTGACCTTCTAACCATCAGAGAATATTAACATCAGTCAAGGTTCTGAATAATGGTAGCACTTACTTCTTCCAATAGAAGTTCTGATCACTTGTTTGTGTACAACTTTTTCCCCTGTGTTGCTGATATAACTGAATAATTCACATTTTATTAATGGACACAAACAAGCAGCAAACACAACAATTAGCTTAATAAAAACACATAGTGTAAATATACTCATATATAAATATCAAAGAAATACAAACTAAAGGATAATATTCTCATCTAAAAAGCCAAATTGAAAGAGAAGAAAAGCATTGATTAAATATGACATGGAATCAGAAGGCTTACATATTAATGGCTTGAATATAAACATAGTACAGTAGTTTCAGAAAATTGATCCATAATATGTAATGAAGCTGAACATAGGCACTTTGAATCCGAGTGATCTTGCTTTTAATCACTGCAAGTACTGAATAATTTCTTCAAAATAACCAGTATAAGTTTCATAGGGGCAATATTTGTGGGGACACCCAAATAAGAATTTCCTTAGATGTTTACTAAAGAATGGTTATATCATGCTACTATATATACATGCAAGCATATACATGTGTGTGTGAGAGAGAGTTCCTAATTATAATTCTGAGTCTATATATATTATATGTGTGTGTGTGTGTGTATGTGTGTTTTTAGAGCTCTTCCCTGGGAATACTAATTCCTAGTATTCTTGACCTTTTTCATTTGCTTATTGTTCTTATATGTAGGGTTGAGGACACATGGGCTTTTTCCCAGCCACTTTGGCATGTCTGTTGCNTGGATTCTGACATCATTAGGAGAAATTTTCTACAGTGATATTTTGTGTTTTAATAAACAAAGCTTTCCTGAAAATCAGAGTGCCAAGCTAGCCACACTAGTCGACCATAGGTCAGGGAGTTATGGCACACACCTTTAATCCCAGCAGCCATACCAGTTAGCCATAGAGGCCAGGAAGTGGTGGCACATACCTCTAATCCCAGGACTCAAGGTCATCCTGGGCTACAGGAGAGTGAATCAATTTAAAAGAGAAACAGAGCTCACTCCTTTTACCCTAACACTTGGGGTGACATGCACTAGGAAGGAACATAAGGCAGGAGTTCAGTGCAGTCTCAGTCTTCAGTCTGAGCTTTGGTGGAGAGCATTGCAGTCTTCAGTCATGCTGAGGACAGAATCACCCATTTGTTTGTCTGAGCCTTGATAGAAGTAAGAACTCCCTATTGTCTTGGCTGCTTTGCTTTTCTGATCACCAACTTGAACCCCATTATCAGTCTCTGTGTTTTTATTAGTCGTGCTACAAGTTTCAGAGTAAACTATCTGATCCCCCGGTTCTTTTAACCTTTCTTACTCCTCACCCACAATGTTTTTTGAGACTTATTTGGGAGTTGTTTTGTAGTTGTATCCATTAGGACCAGACTGCACAACCCTGCACTTTGATTGGTTGTTGTTGGCTCTAATGATCTCTATATATTTTAAGGAGAAGTTCCTTGATCAGGAGTGAGGATCACACTTATCTATTGGTGTGAGGACAAACATTTAGACTTACTTAGTGATTTAGGGATTGCAGTGATTTAATACAGTGGTGATTGTAGATTCTTCTCTAAGTTCCTTGATTTACTAGCCCTGATTATATGGCTAGGCTTCCAGTACCAGACATGATTTCTCACTTGTTGAGTAGGGGGACTTAAATCCAATTAGAATTCTTTTGGTAACCAAAAAGATATATTTGCACTACTGTACCCTTAATATTTTTATGGGTGTTGTGGTTCACAGCCATCATATCTGAGAAGCACTATTGGTTGCTTCCCTTTCTTGCAAGCTGGCATTGAATTTCCTGGTAGAAAAGAAAGCTAGTATTCAGGGAGGCAGTATCCAGATCAAGGGGCCTCTGGAACCTTTGTCTGAAGTGCATGGTGTCTTCAGAACTAGGGGCGAAAAATGGACCTCTGGGGTTGAAGCAGCCAAAGGCAATAGGAATCAATAACCTATGTCTTTTGGAAATCTCAGACAACCTTAACAAATAACTCAAAAGATGGCTTTGCCTGGTTTTGAGGGTTTTGGCTCTTCAAGGAAGCATTATCATAACAATCCACTGAATCCAATTAGTTCATGGCTATGGAGGTTATTCAACAGGTCATGGGCAGTTTGCCAGGGTCAAGATAAGCAACTGTATATTTCTCATCATCTATCAGTTGTCAATAGTTATTCCACATCCATGCTGAATGTTTGAACTGGCTTGGCTTTGTTCTAGTTTTTTTTTTCTCAAATAACTATAGCTACTGAGACTCCATGTCTACAGCAGCCATGTCATTTTTAAAAGAGTACTTCAAACATACATCTGCATTATCTGGTTCTTCCACTCTTTCCATTCCTTAATTCTATTTCCATTACTCAAAAACCTATGTGTTTATAAACAATATTCAAAAACATGGGTTTCAATGGAATAGGAGGAGGCTAGATACTTGTACTCTGTGATGGTAACAATGATCCTCAATACTACACCCAGATTTTCTCTCGGGAAACAAAGTTCATAAAATGCTTCTATGATTTTGTCTACAATCAAGAATGTAAGTCATTATTTTGAAAGTCAATATTAATATCAAATGCAAGCACTTATTTTAAATTAAAATGATTTAGTCTTTATTTAAAGAATAAAGAATATAATACCACTTATAAAGTGAGGATAAAATAGGCTTCAGTAAAGGACCTTTGCCCTACACATGAACATATTGCCAACTGTTCACAGTATTTCTATAAGCACTGGCTAACACAATGTTCCTATTTTATGAAGAAGTATCGGATTGAGAGTTCATCTTGACTTTACTGAGATACTAAAGCATAAAATAAGCCTAAAGATACTTTGAAAGATGCATTTAGATTTTTAATATAGACCTGTAAGTTCCCAACTTTCATATATAACAAATTCAATTAAAAGAATATCTATGGGTTGAAAATGACTTCCCCAGTAGAAAAAGACAAGATCTCTTGTGTAAATTGGAAGCATGGGACCTTGGGGTATTGTTGGAGGTGGTAGGGGAGAGGCAGGGAGGGGACTTCCCTAATGGAATGAGTCTTTCTTAGGTGGCCTTGTGTTCCCAGAGCTAGCTGACCACAGAAAACTGCAATTGCATACTTCGTTCAGTAAGACCATTTCATTCTCAAGGATGATATTTCCTTAGTTCTTTCCATTTGCTTTGGAGACACACAGGGTCCATGACTTGTGGGTACTCGAGGAGGAGGAGAGTTCGGAAAGAAGAACTGTATCTGGCATGTTTCAGCACCATCTGTTCAGTCTTCAAATTCACAGGTGTTCCATACCAAAAGACTGTCTAAGTAAAGGCTTAATATGCTCTGTGGGTGCTCAGATCCCCACCTGTTGGAGTAGCTCTATGGGGGAAGGTGTGCAGTGGCAGAATGACAAGGACACCAGAAACCCTGCTGGATATGATGAAGGAACGACTTTGAAAGTAGAGGAGTCTCCTGCTACCTTCAATAGTCCACCTTGCCAAAGAGCACATCTGAATGACTTCAGCTCAGGAGCAAATTTTACACCATGGAGAGAGTAAGGTATGGTGGATTGAACATTGGACAATGAGTCCAAAAGATTTGGATACTGTTCCTGGATCCACCACTGACTCTTTCTGTGACCTTGAGGAGGTTATGCAACATTTTTGTGCCTTCGAATTTTTCTTTCCAAAAAATATGATTTTCTTAGTCTTCTGAGTTACCAGAAGGATTAATTTTATGTATCTATTTGATTAACTGATATGAAAACTCTTCCAGAATCTTATAGGGGGTCTGATAAATTCCATGTATCAGTTTAGAAAAATATTGACATGCCTAGGTTTATAATTACATTAAAACTGTTTTTGTCATTGTGACTTCTATTCAGAATTATGTTCAAAAATCACACCAGAAATCGTCTCTGACGTTTTCATAGCATTGAATACTGGAATACTTTGTGTCTTAAAATATAAACTTAGATATAATAAAGTATTTATAACCACATACTTATATCTCATATTTTCTTTACAAATAGATTTTTATTAGTTATTTACATCTCTTAGTTTATGTTTACAATTAAATAAAAACAGAAAAACTAAACAGTACAGTTAACCTTTCTCAATAGTTATATTTAATTCTGATGTCAAAATAATCTGCCCAATTTTTTTTAACATGGAATGCCAGTTGTCTAGTTATTGAGTAGCCATGTTGAAAGATTTAAAGAGAGAGCAGGGCCTGTGAAAATGAACATGACTGATCAAAGTTGTAAGAAATAAAACTGAGTTTAGAACTCTCTCTGGCATCATAATGCTGAGGCATACATAGAATGGTTTAGCACTGTGAAACAAAGGGGCACAGCGGGGGTCGCCTTGGTTCTACTTCCTACTGTGGTGAAGTATGTTCTGACATGTTGGGTAGTCTACACAGTTATGAACTATGTAGAACAGAAGTTAGAACTGTCACAGGACAGTATTCAAGTAAGAATAAAGACATGAACACTAAAATAAACTGGAATTCAGCATGCACTTATATAGAGTAGCTGTGCCATATTGGTGATGAGCTTTCCTTTTACTTTTGCTTCTCATTTGATAATTGGAGAAAAAAATAGCATCTTGAATTCCTAAAGTTATTTGTGAAGAATAAATGAGATAATGTATGAAAAGAGCTTAGCATAGTGCTTTATGGCCCTTTATGTACATTAGATCGCCCTTTAGTGCCATCAACCAACCAATTAAAAGACATTTAGGATGCATTCACAGAGGCATAGATTCAGAGGTAAAGACTGACCACAAATGACTGATTTGGCAAATGACCCCTGGAAGCATAAATTGCAGAATATGGAAATTGAAGGATGATGATGCAGATTCTGTAGAGTAAGTAATGGTCAGGCTATCATGGTTACAATACAGTACCACTACTGACTTCAATTAGACTCAAACCAATTATTCCTGATAAGAGATGAGGAAAATATTTTCTGATAGATTCCCTTCTCCCACTGACAGACATCTGGTACTTCCATCCTCAAGAGAAGACACTAGGAGGTACTTTTGTAATACTAAGATGCAAGTGATAAACAGATATGAGCATGTATGTAGTATTTGCTGCCTTAAAAAGTCTATTAAATTTTACAACAATCCTCTGAAATGGATTTCTAATATCCATTTTAAACACATGGTAGTACAGAGATTTCTTCTGAATTACTTTCCCCAAACTCTTCAATTAAAAGTTGCAGGGTTGATATGTGACTTTATCTACTCTGTTAACTAAACAGGGTAGAACTTGAGTCCCATGTTTTCTGTTTGAGGATACTTTTAACACCCATCTTACAATACGTGAAATATAATTTAGCAAGTCAACATTAAACATTATCATTAGTTATATATATTCAAATGTGAAAACTGACTTTTGATAAAAAAATATTGTATATATGACAGATCAAAATGTAAAACATTTTTAAAATTTCAAGAGAAAACAAAAAAGTTGATTGAGCTAAAAATCCTGGGGATGCAGAAACACAATTTTGTTTGCTTACAAAAATTAAAAGAGGTTGACTGAGTAGCATTTAAATACATGATCATACTTTAATATGACTGGAAGGGAATCTGTGTGCACTGGGCGAAGGGAAGCCAAGGGTGACTAATAGATGGGGCCTTGATCTTTGAACACCAAGTCCCACTTCAATATAGTGAACATCTAAGTTCAATGTGATCTCATTTGCTCATTAAAACTAAAACTAAAACAAAACCTGAATAACAAAACTCAAGTAATTATATACACATCATAAAGCCACTTAGTGTTAGGGCTCAAGTTGTTTAAGAAAACACAATGAAGAGAGGGACTCACCAACACTGTGTGCTTTTCTGCTCTGCTCACTTGGCCTTGGAAGCAGTCAGAGCAGCAATGCAACGATGAAAATACCAGAATGTGCTGCATACAAAAGATAAAGTGAGGAGTAACTGCAGAGAGGTATTGCTCCTTCTACAGAACCCATGGGAATGTATGGCTTGTCACTGGAGTCAGTGAGGAACAGCTTTAGGTTGCAAGCCATGCTTAGATATGTGGTGTGTAAGCATCATCATCCTTGCTGGGCTTAGACAAGTTATGTAGCATTTTTATACCTCAACATCTCCACCAATGAAAAAGAAATGATTGAAGATGGCTTCTATAGTAATTTTGCCTGAGGGTTCCACCAGGTGAGGCACGTTCACAGGCAACTATACCATGCATGTTCCATGACGCAGTCCTGGAATGATTATAAATTGTTCACTCTTAAGCATAAGCAACTTAGAATTACAAACTAAATTGTCACCTAAATTCAAAAGAAAAATGGATCAGAGACCTGAGTGAGATCTCAGCACATGCTCCCACGTTTTTACAAAAGTTACTGCTTCTTTGTTATAGACCTACTAAAATTTCCATATATAAATTTCAACAATTATCTAGGTATTATATAACTGTGGAATCTTAACTCTTCTGTAATATCCTTTACCAGCAAAATCTGGTAGCAATTTTGCTTTAGAACTTCATAGGCCACATAATAAGGTACCTAAAAGTTTCTTTTCTTTTCAGATCCCCTTAAATACTATATTTTGAGAAAAAAAATAAAGCTACTTACAGAGATTCCAAGATTGCATGGGCTGGAACCCAGCTGAGTCAGTACTCTTGTGATCTTTGATGCTGTTCTAGGCTTATTAATGAAATAGTTTTGGATTCTCCAGAAAACCCATATGCCACCCTGAGTGATCCTAGTTAATATCACTTGGGGTAAAAGGATTACCTTTGTAAGTCATGAATAATTTTTCAAACTTTAGCTCTATGGCAATGGTGTTCATTTCAACCATGCTTTGGCACATTTGTTAGTTGCAAGAGGTAATGTGAATTGTCATTAGTTCCCTAAATTCTAGTGCCTCATTCTTTAGTCTAATGAGGAATTCTTTCTGAAGCCTCTGGTGATAGAGGAGGTGCAATACTGCACAGGCAAAATATGCAATAGGCGTGGGATATTGTATTTGGGGATACAATGGATATATTCGATCTTGACATATCTCTGCTGCAACTGAAAAAGACATAAAAATTTATTTGAACTTCTCATTTGGAATAAAAACTAGGGACAGCATGGGCCTCTAGAGAGCCAAAGGTCTTGCTTTGCTGTTATGTGAGTGTACTCACATTTTATTATTTTAATCAGATTTATTTGGACAAACAGAAAATGTAACTAAGCAACCATGGGAAATCAGAGCTCACATTTAGAGTTTGGTAAGGACTGGAGTGAATTTGAACATTGTTTGCTGCAGGGACTATAATTACAGGTTTTAACTACCAGCTGGAGCCTCCCAAAGTGAACGGAATGGAAGGTTCAGCATGAGACAAAATTTTTATTATGGAATGACATAAAAGAAAATTTTTATACAAGAAATAACCATTTATGTTCATTTTTGTTAGAAGTAACTTCATTATTGTTCCAAATGTAAATAATAAAAAGAGAGCTTGTTTGTCCATAAGAAAGACTGTTTTTAAAACAAGTGATATTTTAAATTTTAAAAAAAATCTGTTTGCCCTCAAAGACTATCAAGTAGATGTGGATATTCTAAGAGATATTTTAATGGTGTTTCCTGAAACTAAGCTCACAGGTTACCTGTGTCTGCATCAATTCAGTTTGTGTTGATCTTATTCTAAATAAAGATTCTTAGACTCCAATCAAGATGTGCTAGGCTGCATCCCTAGCTGTAATTGTATGTCCCAGGAGTCTGCATCTTATGAAGCAACCCAGATGATTTCATTTGATTACTTAAATTTTGATAATAAAATTAACAAATACATTTTTATAGAAGTAAATAGTTTTTGTTAGTCTTCCCCAAAGACTGTGGATTGTTCACAAGCTGTTGCATATTAATCTATCTTAATCTTCTTGCAGTCTGTCATTAAATACCCAAAAGAATTAGACAGTCCTAAAACCTAAAGGTAAAGATGTGTGAAATGGATCTAATTAGGATAGTTTCATAATACATTAATGCCAGTCTAATTGATCTAGTCATAAAGAAGCTGAAAGAAGACATAGGACTATCTATTGTTTTAGAATGTATATTAATGTTTTATAAACAAATCCTCCCACACTAAAATCAGCTGAACACTGGGAAGCTTGGAGAGTCTCCTTGTGTTCTAACAAGCAATAAACAGAGGGTAGCTAACAAGTAAGTTCTTTTTAGATAGTTGAGGATACTGGAAAAACGACACTCCATTGTACATTGAATAGAGAAAAGCCTGGAAGAGTCACCGAAGAAATAGAGAAAACCTGAATTGAGGCTGGAAAATTGCTCAAAGCAGTGTAGAGTATATTCTGAATTAAAACTTCTGAGGGAGTTGCAGCATAGGGCTCCCACAATATTGCATGATTCATCTCCACTTTTGACCATGTTCTGACAGCTAATATCAGGAAAACAGCCACAAAGCCCCCAGTTGTTTACCACAAAGGAGAGGAGAGGAAGAGTTACATAAAATATAGAGGATTCTCTCTTCTTAACAATGGTTAATCTCTAGAGAAACTAGCCACAGCCAAACCTGCCAGGTAACCAAAAGCATAAGTGATCCATCTCAGAGTCACACTTACCATCTTTTTTTCTAGATAAAGGAGATAAGTCCAAGGAGTCCCTTGGAGGTTTGCACTACAGAGTGTAAACAGTACCAGATGACAGATTCATAATCATGAGATTACTAAGTGCTCCTGCCCTGCACTTACCACTATGTCAATCAATTCCTTTTTATATCAGTTCCATTAAACAATACCTAATTTATGCTGTAAGGAAAAGTAATTACAAAAAACACCAAGAAATAGAAAAAAACATGATATGAAGAAAGAGAAAACACAATATGAAACATGGGCATTGTAAGTAGCATTTAAAATCAACTATAATTAATGCACAAAAAATTCATACAAGCACAGACAGTAAGGTAAGTAAAAGGATGAGAATCAAAGAGAGAAGAAAATAGAAGTACCAGACTGTGCTGGGCTTAGTAAAAAAACAGACAAGGATGGAAATGAGTTTCTGAGTTTCAGATTGTCCAATGGAGACCTCCAAAACTGAAAAATAAAAGTGGACAAGGCCCTGTAATAGGACAGTCAGGGATGAGACAAGCCCAATCGACTTCAACTGAATAGTCAAAATTTCAGAATAAGCAGAAAGAATGGGACAGAAGAAATGCGTAGAACAATGAGTGAGTTTTTTACATCAGTGCCAAGCATCAAACCAAGAACCAAGACACCAAAACAACACTCTTTAGGTAAATGCCAGCAAAGCAGAGAAACAAACAGACAAACAAACCAAAGAAATCCAAAATAAGTAAACAAATAACAACACAGATATGCATAGAGAGAGAGGCGCCTCTGTCTCTTATTTCCATCCATTGCCAGATGAAGGTTCTATGGTGATATGCAAGATATTCATC
>LOJH01063049.1:0-10437 GCA_001685095.1 Ellobius talpinus
AGTGTCGAAAATTTTGTCCTTCTGGGAAAAAGAGAGAAAGGTAGGCCGATTTTTAGATTATAGCTAAAATGTGCAGATGACTGACAGGTTAGCCTGCGTGGTGGATGTGGCTAGAGGTTCAGAGAGAGGGAGGAGGCGGGAGGCATGAGCTGCGTTGATGGCTGCCTGCGGGAAATGAGAGCAAGCAAGGCAGAAAGCGGCACAGAGTTAGTGGATGAGCCTCCCTCCTCACTTCTTCTGAACTAAGTCTTTTCTAATGAAAACATTTCCAGTCTGCAAGAGTAAAAATCAATGCTCTTGAAGTTTCATGGTTCAAATACCAAACTACCTTCTACAGGAAAAGCAAAGATGAAGTGGAAGCATCCTGCTGTTCTCTCTCTCTCTTTCTCTCTCTCTCTCTCTCTCTCGTCTATTTTTGTTTGTTTCTTTTTGGATTTTTGTTTTTTGTTTTTTTTTGAGAGAAGCTTTCCCTTGTTGTCTCGTAGCTCACTTTATAGACCAGTCTGGCCTCATCTTTGCTGAGATTCGCTGCATCTGCCTCCGGAGTGCTGGGATTGAAGACATGCGCCACCACACCTGGCTCACATCCTTGATTCTCAGTGTGAGGAATTACTAAAATCAACACCGATTTTGGTTTCCATGGTCCACCTTGTGCTATGAGGAGCCTCACTCACTCAGCCTGCCGTGATCCTGGAGACAAGGCTTCATTTTAACTTTTATAAAGCAGATGTTTTTCCCTGATTTTTGTTATTACATTTATTTTTAGTATTTTTAATCAGATTATGCATTCCAAAAATTACAGTTGCGGCCTAGCAAGGAAACCATAATGGTTCATCTTAATCTAAAGCAGAGTTCATCTCAGAAGAAGGAGGTAAGTGTCAGGTCTTGTAAATTGCCTGGCATTGAACTCATGCACTGCTGCAGTCTTGGGCCCCATAGTATACATAACCTAATACCAGCTGTTCACGGAGCAAACCCTGTCTTCTGGCAGCAATATACTGCTCTCTTCCTTCTGCATATCCAAATCATTCAAGTATCTTTTTGTAAAACATTGGTGTACTTTAAGAAAATTAAACAATAGGGTGGTTTTTTTCCTCCATGTGAATATCATACTCCCTTCCAGATGCAGTGTTTAGCAGCCAAACAGCTGCTATCTATTTAAAAAGTCTCTTAAAGCCCCATTTATTTGCTCATAAAGGGAAGAGAAGTGTAAGTACGTTTATGGGGTGACAGGCAGATGTTTGGGTTGGAACAGGACAATGGTGGTGGTAATCAGAAACTAAAACGATCTCTTTTGTGGCATTGTAAGCAACTATTTTGGCCTCTTTGTTTTTAACCCCCTCCTCTCTTGGTTAAAAATGTATTACAAACCGGCAGAGTAAAGGGGCTTCTAAGTAGGTATTTCGTCCATTGCAGAGAAGTCAAATCTGTTTTATGTAGAGGAAAACTCTCTTGAAGATCTGAATAAATATGCATTTTCATGATACAAAGTACACGATACATCATAAATGTTTTACAAATTGTACTAATTTATTTGCAGTAGAACTGTGTCAGCTTTCCAGAAATTATAGTTTTCCAAACCAATGAACAAACATCAATTGCACTGGGTTTCTGACATCAGTGTAATTAAGTTCTTTGTCTTTATGAACTAAGAAAGACATGTGTCAACCATGTGCTTATGTGTGATGTAACAAAGGAAATTCATCTTTAGTTGGTGGAGAGATTCACAGAGAATTGACACACAGGGCTGAGGGAGCCATGTATTTTTCGTAGGACTCTGTAAATCTCATTGTAGAAATGCTTTCTGTGCAGATCATCCATTTCTAAGGCTCCACTTGTATGGAAAGCCCAAGCAGCTATCAGTCATGTGCAGTGATGGGTCTTTGTACAGATTTTAATAATTAGTGCTCACTCAAATTTTGAACTCTGTGTAGCAATCACTTATAAAACTATTCCGGTCATCCAGGAGGCCTTTGGGGATGTTGTTGGGAAGTATAGACCTTTCCCAATAACGAACTCACTATGAACCGAGAAAGGAGCCTCACTGCCTCTTCGAAGGATGGAATTTTGTGTGTCTGGAGACTGGAGAATGCAGTTTCTCAGTGGAATATTTTTTGATGAAGCCATGGAAGCTTGGCTCTGATATGGAGGTCTGCACTAGGTCCTGGCAGTCACACACAACACATAGTCAGGGAATGAGTTACAGGTTCTCCCCCTTTCCTCTCCCCCTTCCTTCTTTCAGAAACTCTGAGTCATTCTTTTTTTTTGTGTGTGTGTAAGGTTTCAGAATTTATTTTCAATTGTCTCCTCCAACCTGATAAGTACACAGACCCTCTAGGGTAATAGCACTCCCTCTCTGAGGCTTGAATCTGAGGCAGCTTCAAACCGATCAGCACGATAGAAGACACTGTCTTAGCAAAATTCCAATTTTCAGAGCACGATGGAAATCAGCAATTCAGAACTTTTTAGTTTTCTGAAAGAAAGTTGTGTGAATACACTGAAGAAAGAGGAGGTAGAAAGAAGGAATGGATTTCGGGAAACTGAATTTGCTTTTGGTTTTGAGTTTGCTTTCCCTTGGAAAGATTAGCATCCTGAGGGGACCATGTTCTCTTCTTTCAGTAAACTCACAAGAGCCTCTGCTCAAACATGGCTTTACTGTGGAGACCAGGAAACACACTGAGAAGTCATTTGAAATGCATCTTTATCCCTCCCTTTCAGAAAATTTTATCATTTGCTAGATTTCTATTGACATAGAGTTTATGTGACATCTTATTTTCCAGGGTCCTCTTCCATTAGGCAGGTGTGTAATGACTTAAATCCTATGTGAATTTATTTGCAAGCCAACCAAATTAGAAACATTTCTTCTTATTCACATCTAAGAAATATTTGTAAATCAAGGATATTTTTGCTTTTCAAACCCAATTCTTCTCAATGTTCTTATCATTAAAGTTTCTTTCCTCTCTTTATCGTTGCATTGTGTTTTAATTGTTACAAAAATACTAGCATGTGAAAAGCGAAGTTTTTTTGAGATGCAGACTGATTGTTGAATTGTCCTTCATTTCTCTGTAGTGCATCACTATTTTAAAGCACAACAGTAGGCTAAACCCTAGCATATAAACCAGAAATTAAATATAAACATCACCAACAATATTCAAAGATATTTTGCACCCCACAGCATCCTCATTATTAATTAGAATTGGATACCGAGTGCTATTATACATAATCACACGATAGGTTTGCATAAGGTTGTGCATCATATGGAAATTTACAAATTTAAAGTAGTTACACAGAAGGAGGCTCTTTGGTACATGATTCTTCATCATTTCCAGTCACTTCCATGTTGTTTGTTTAGCTGTTGCTCAGTTAGCCGCTAACAGAAAAGCGATTAACTGTAGTGAGTGACAAGTGACAAGAGCCCAGCGCGCGGGATTTCTCTTAAGCAGCTCACTTCTCTATATGTGCCAATTAACCTGACATGGCCATCTTCTTATTCTTCTTGTCTTCTGCTTTTAGGAGTCTTATTTCTAATAATAAAGTTAGAATATGGTTTGCATCAGTTACTCCTGTGTGTGCCAGTTCTAAGAAGTGCTGCATATATGCAGAAGGGTTAAGAGATTATGAAATATGACAACAAGAAAAAGCAACCACAAACATAGCTCGAGTTTAATCCCTCATCCAAGTTAAGTAGTAGCAGACTATTTTGGGTGTCCTGTGTGCTTGTCTGTGTATAATCAGATCATCAGAGCTGGAGATGGTGTTTGCTCAGCTTATCTTGTGTTTGGCAGAGCTTACCAGGCTGCTCTCCTAAAAGCCGTCATCCTGCTGGACCTCAGGGCTGTGGAACCACTGCAGTTCCTCTCCGCACGATGTCACTCTCATTCTCTGCTCTGCTGTATTTGCTCTTGAAAACAACCATTGTGCTAGCCCTTTTCCATTATTCCTAGTTTTCAACATTCAAATCAGGGTCCAGTTAAAAAGGAAATTGCAAGTTAGTTAGCATAATCATGCATCACAATTTTAGAATAAACAATTGGAGTAAAGATTTAAAAACTTAACTAAAAAATGGGTATAGGCCAGAGAGAAGGCTCAATGGGCAAAAGCAATTACCACCAAGCTTGACAACTTGAGTTTGCTCCTCCAGACCCACACTGTGGAGGGAGAGAACCATCTCCTCCAAGTTCCCCTCCGACCTCCACATTTGCACTGTGGCACATGCACAAGTTACCACACATATTTATGAACACACAAGCACACACACTATAAATACATGCAATAAAACTATTTTTAAAAAATGGATACTTGAGAAAATTTTACATCTGAATTCTTTATAATATTTTTATGTGTGTGGGTGTTTGCTCTGCTTTTATATGTGTGTAGCATGTGAGCACCTGGTTCTACCAGTGTCTGAAGAAGATGTAGATCTCCTGGAACCGGAGTTACAGATGGCTGTAAGCAGCCATGTGTATGAACCCAGGTCTTCTGTGAGAGCAGCAAGTGGTCTTAACTATTGAGCCAAATCTCCAGCCCCAATTCCTTTTTTAAAGAAGTTATGAGAATTTGCAAGTATTTATTTGGAGAGTATCCAGTAATCTAGCCCTATAAATATTTATTTAACCACGAGCTTGTTTTGAGACATTCAGCCTGAATTCTGTCATTTTAACATTTGACACAGCGATGTAACAAGCAGGTTTAAATCTGCAGGTACATTCATTTTAGGTTTTTCAGGGTGAATTCCAAATAACAGAATTGTTGAGTGAGAACATTAGTAAACTTAAGGAGTTTGATAGGCAGTTCATGATATTTTTGAGCAAAATCTAACACATCAGACCATCTCTCCAGAAATATTATTCTTCCTACATTGTTTTTGCTAGAAACATTGTTCACTATTGAATCAAGTAATTCCACTGTCATTTTTCTAACAATGGTGCTATTCAACACTAAAGTTAATAGGTTAGCTTTTACTGAAGTTGGTTACAGTGACAGACTATTTTGGATCTGAACCCCACTGAATAAAGAAGGCTCAGGTATTAGTACAGCATGCTTCTGGGACACACGAAGACAGGAACGGTCATGAATATGGTTGACACCATTCAGTCGTCACTGGAATCTGGTATGGGCTCTCTCCTCCTCCCTGGGCTCCCATTTTCTATCTCTTGCAGTCATAACAGTACTCTGCACTACAGACTCTGTCTACCGCGACAGACTAAAGCTTCTGAAACTAGGAAGACCGCTAAATCCTTCCTCCCTCTGTTGTTTCTGTCAGATTTGTTACATTAACAGGAAGGGGTGCCTAACACTGCTTTTGTGTGTCCCCTCACTAAGTAAAAATAATGTCTGCCAGATTTCCTCTTGGCCCGTCTTGTTGATCACCATCTACCCACCCATGCTCAGCTCACCAACTTCTTGAGCTCTGTTCTCTCCCATCCGGGCTGCTGCTCTATGGCTTGAAATATAACCCTTTTGCCCAGAATTTTCTTCACCACCTCAGGATTCCTGATATTGGGCTGTCTCCTACCTGGTTAATTTTGTGGTTTCTTGGGCCAACGATGCAAAACTATCTGAAGTGAGGGAAGAAAACTCAGACCACTGTAGTTGGCTGTACAGAGGCTGTGATCCCTCAGTCCCACCACAATCCTTTCCTGAGTCTCTCTTCTCCAACCCAAAGGCTCTGACATCAATTTCTCTGGCCTATCCAATCTCAGTTCTTGACAATCCAAGCAACGTTGGGTGGGGGTTCTATCTTATTGAAAGGGCCTTAACTCAAATCAGACATTGGTTGGTTACTCCCACAACCTTTGTGATACTCCTACACCAGCACAACTTATAGGAAGATCACTCTTGTAGATTGGTTTATAGTGTGTTAGTGTTTACCTTTCTCCTTTGATAGCATACATTTCAATTGGGTGTTTGTTTTCTTGACATATAGTTTTTAAAGTTCCTAATATATTTTGGATATTAGCCCTCTATTGGATTTGTAGTTTATAAAAAAATCATTTCCAATTCTATAGATTCTCTCTTTGTCCAAATGATGGTATTTTTTGCCCTACAGAATCTTTCCAGTTTCATGAGGTCACATTTGTTAATTGTTGATCTTAGGACCTGTTAGTGTTCTGTTCAGAAAATCTTTACCTGTGCCCATGAGTTCAAGATTATTCCCCACTTTCTGCTCTATCAGATTCAATGGATCTGGCCTTATGTTCAGGTCTTTGGTCCATTTTGAGCTGATTTTTTTGTGCAGGGTGACACATATGGATCTGTTTGGAGTCTTCTACATGCAGCCATCAAATTTGACCTGCACCATTTGTTGAAGATGCTGTCTTTCTTCATGTGTATTTCTGGCTTCTTCATCAGAAATCCAATGTCCACAAGTGTGTGGAAGGTGTATGTATTTCTGTGTCTTCAATTCTCTTCCATTGATCAGCATGCCTATTTTGTGCCAACTATGTTTGTATTGCTACAGCTTGGTAGTACAATTTGAGATCAGGAATAGTGGTACCTCCCACAGTTTTTTTTGATTCAGGATTGTTTTAGTTATCCTGTTTGTGTGTGTGTGTGTGTGTGTGTGTTTCCATATGAAGCTCAAAATTATCTTTTCAACCTCAGTGAAGAATTGTGTTGGAATTTTGTTGGGGAGAACATTGAGTCTATAGATTGATTTTGGTAAAATGGCCATTTTTAATATTTCATATTCCCAATCCATGAGCATGAGGGATCTTCCCATCTTCTGATATCTACTTCAATTTCATTCTTCAATGTCTTAACCAAGATTCACTTCTTGAGGAAGGAAAAGTAACTAATACCTGAGTGTCCCTGTTTCAGAATTCTGGGTCCTTTCCTCCTGCAGGTCATTATAGCATTATGCATTACCACCAGACACTCAGTGATTTGCTCCTTTGTCCAACCTAGAATTCAGCAGAATTTGCTGCAAACATATTTCTAAACCTAGCTTTCTTGTTTGGGATTGAAAATTAAAGTATTGTGCTTCTTCACTCAGACCTAACATTGATGTCTCCATCAAATTCCTCACCTCAGTGCTCAGGAATGGATGGAGGAATCCGAGGAACTAAAGCTTTCTAAGCACAACAAAGCTGGTCCACATCTGAACTCACAGAGACTTAGACAACATGCATAGGGCCTACACAGGTCTGCACCAGATGAGGTCCTAGAGCTTAAAGAAGGGATACATGCTCCCATCCCTAACCCATAAATCATCTCCAATTGATAACCTTTTGCAAATGAAAAAGTTAGCTTTCTTCTAGGGAGTCTCACTGGGCAAAGTACTCCAAAGTATAGTCCCCCATGGCTGGCAGTAGATAGCCAACCCAAAATGAACTCAATGGCATCTTTGGAGATTCTTTGTCTTATAATTTTAAGGTAGGACAGGTTTCGTTTCCTTTTTTTGTTTGTTTTCTAACTTACAGGTCCTGTGCATATATATTGTGGCTTCCTATTTTGGGTTTTTATGAGATTCCTGTGTGAGCAAATGTGTGTCTCTGCATCAATGTGTGTTTCTTGCTGTTTTGCCTTGGTTTTTTTTCTTGTTTCATTGTTTTGTCATATTCTGATTTGGTTTTTTACATTGTATTATTTTATTATTAATCCTTAGATGCCTGTTTGTTTTCTTATGAGACACAGAAAGATTATGTATCCAGATGGGCGGGAAGGTGAGGAGGAACTGAGAGGAGTAGGGGGATGGGAAACCACCATCAGAATATACTGTATGAAAAAAATCTATTTTCAATAAAAGAAAAGGCAGCTCCTCACATAAAATAAATGAACATATTCTTTTTACAAGTATGTAAGTTGGTTTTACATTTAGTAAATGGTAAAATGATTATGTATGCAATAAATAAATCAATCAAACAAAGTATTCTATTTCTAAGGCAGACAATTGCTGCCCTAACTCCTTGTGACAGTATTTTGTGATAGGGTCCTCTGGGGATGGATCTCTCTCTGCTCCATCTTCTCCACCCCGATGAGAGAGCAGCCATCCTCAAGCCCAGAGTAGAGGCATTCAAATAACAAGGCTGCAGAACACAAAGTCTCATTCAATTTCCCTCTCTCTTATTTACTAATGGTCTAATTTATTGGCAGTGGGACAGTCTCCCCAGTGCTCTTTCAGCAAAACTGACTCTGTGGCTCTTATATGTTGACAAGTGAGGAGCACTCACCATCTCAGGACACCACTTAGAAACACATTATTGTGGTTAAGAGTGTGGTTTATTGAGTCAGATCGTCTGAGTTTAAATCTTAATTTTTAGGTAAGTCACTTAATCTCTCAAGAAAAATCTTCATTTTTTTTTAATTTTCCTGATAGATCTAAGAATAGTTGTGAGGGTTAAATGAGGCAATACATGCACAGGCACATAGTGTTTCATCACCATGTGGCTGTCCCTAAAACTACAAGCCAAGGTCACCATGAGAACATGGCTCACTGGACAGTATTTCAAACTTCAACCATTTCTTTTAGAAGCAGTCATGTAAGAGTAGATGCCTCTGGATACACTACCAGAAAATATGGCACTAACTTGCTTTTTATGATTAGAATATATTGTTAAACAGTATCTGAGGAGTTCTTGACCCATTGGAAACTTCATAAATATCTTTTGGGTAGGCAATGTTGTAGTCATTCCATAGGGCCCCAGAAGGACACTCGGTGATAGCTCCCATCTTCCCTGGCTGGGTGTACAGAGCTCATGTACAACACTCACCATTACCACATCCTCTGGACTCAACATTTCTTCTCTGGATAATGCTGCTGGCTGGATTCATGTAAACCACTTACATGCCATTGCTCTCTCTCTCTCTCTCTCTCTCTCTCACACACACACACACACACATTAAATGTGAGCTTTTGTTTCATACTAATTCTCCAGGGCTAACAAGGCATCCAACATTTCAGTTCATCATCAGCTGCCAAGTGTAGCTTTAAGTGGGGCTCCTCAAATTTGATCATTTCCTAGAACAGTTTACATAACTCAGGAAAGCACTTATGTTTTTAAATTTATTATAAAAGATAGAGCCCAGGAGTACACAGATGTCTACATCAATGAGTGAAAGGCAATAGCCCAAAGAGGGCTTTCTTGCCCTTCCTGGACCACCCTAGTCTATGCACTTGTTGTCATCAGGAAGGATGTGCTAGTCCCCATTCCCTGGAGATGATTGCGGGTTAGGGAGACATCCCCATTCTCAAGGTGTAGGTGTGATCTTACTGGCGACAAGACCCCAACCTGAAGCTTTAGGTCATTTCATTACCATAAACTGATGTGTGTTCCAGACAGACTACAAACAATAAAGGACATTTCCATTAGCTTGGGAAATGTCACTTCTCTAGATATTTGTACTGCAATTCTATTAAGTTTTGGTATCCTTGTCTAAATTGTACTCTCTTTTGCCCCCAGTTCTTCAGGTTTGCTCTTGCTTTTATTCCCAATACTCTCACTTGTTGTTAGAACAGTTAAACAAAACATTAAAAGATTACAGAAATGATGAAGCAATACAGTGTACAATTTTAAACAATTTTTTAAATTTTAAATTATGTGTGGGCAGGTATGCCACAGGCATATGTGGAGGTCAGAAGACAACTCTGTAGAGTCTGTTCTTTCATTAACCTTTATGTTGGTTCCATGAATCAAACTCAGCTCACCAGTCTTGTATGGCATGGTTTAAAATTTTTATATATACATAATACATAGCATGTGTATTTCTAATCATTTCCTCCATTACCGTTTAACTATTATGCTTCATTCCATAATACAGACTGATATCTAAAACACTTGAATAAATTCCACGTAAAAGGAGTCCTTGTCTCCTCCTGGATTTCCCCTTCTGATTCAAGAATTTCTCTAGGCCAAGCTTAATGAGCTCTTTATGAGTTAAAACACATTGCTGATCTTTCTTTTATACTTTTGAGGGTTCTGAACTGTTCTTTATACTTCTGAATAATTCTTTGAACATCCCAGATCACTTCTTCTTCAATATCCAATGTTAACATCCACAACAAATAACAAACAAAATGAAAAGCAGCCCAAATATGCCTCCATTTTCACAAACACTGCTGTAGAGTATCCTCCTGCCCACCTTACCACCTCTTTCTCATGGTGTGAGCTGTTTGTTCTTTTCAGTTGGTGCTTATATGTATAGTTGTTTTTTATTATAAAGGTCAAGGAGGGTGGCTGGAGAGATGGCTCAGTGCTTAAGAACACTGGCTGTTCTTCCAGAGGACCAGAGTTCAACTCCCAGAACCCACATGTCACCTCATAACTGTCTATAATTCTATTTCCATGGGATCTGATACCTTCAGACCAATGCACATAAAATAAATTATTTTTTATTTTTTTATTTTTTTCCATTAGCAACCTATTATTTCCTAATTATACATTGCATTTTCAAATGAACTACACAATCACAATACCTTAATCAAGATCAGAAATACAT
>LOJH01063050.1:0-10777 GCA_001685095.1 Ellobius talpinus
CCTCCCCTCCCTCCATCCCTCTCTCCCCCTCTCCTTCCCTATCTCCCTTTCCCTTTTCTTTTATTTCAAAGCAGAGTCTTACTATGTGGCCCATGCTGGTCTCAAACTTTTAATCCTCTGCCTTGGCCCCTGGCGTGCTGAGATAGCAGGTGTGCGTCACTACACCTGGCTGCGAAACTGTTTTGAGTGCCGACAGACACCTCAAGTAGAACATTCCTGGCCTTGCTTCACTTGACAGAGCCTGACAAAGGTGAAAGTCCACTAAAAATACTGTCTAAAAGTACCCTCAGGCTACGTCTAAGGAGGAGAAGAAACACAATGAATTTCATGTTTAAACTGTCACCAAGGCATCTGTCTCATTATGTATATGAAAATATCTCACAACCTGAAAAAACTTTGAAATATGAAATGCTTCTTGTCCATGGCATTTTAGATAAAGACTGTTCAATCTTGGGGGAAAAACACTGAAAAAGCAATTCAAGCATGCATACACACCTTCATGCACCAGCATGCCTGGCAGTTCACAAGGCAGCAGGGCATAGAATCAGGTGGTGGCTTGACATGGTAGGGTGTGTGTGTGTATGTGTGTGTGTGTGTGTGTGTGTTGGCTTCTTCTTTGAGTCTGTTTTTTCTTCTTTTATTTTTGAGACAGGGTTCTATATAGCTCAAGCTGGCCTTGAACTCATTATATAGCTGAGGATGACCTTGAAGTTCTGATCCTCCTGCCTCTACCTTCCAAGTGCTGAGATTATAGCTATATACTACCACACCAGGCCTACGCAGTGCTGGGACACAAACCCAGTACTTCATGCCTGCAGGCAAGCAATCTGCCAAGTCAGCCACAACTTCAGCCCTCTCTATTGCTCTTTTGATGAACATTTTATGTGTATGCATGTTGTAAATACATATGTACAATAGACTCCCGTAGCATGTTCTGTATATGCCACACACACAGACACACACACACACACATACATACTCTTTCTTAAGAGGCCAATGTTTACTCTTCTAAGGGTTAATATAGAAACTTCCTAAAAATTCATGTTTATGACTATGACTCTGTGTGTGTGTGTGTGTGTGTGTGTGTGTGTACGTGCCTGTGAGCAGATCAAGACTGATTTTTACAAACACACACACTTTGGACAAGTGGGCACTGGAGGTCAGTGGCGGGGGGCATAGAGAAGCAAGCTGATTCTGAGGACAGGTGCCCACCTCTGTTTTCTTACTGAAAGCAACCTCTTCTACTTCCATTCCATAAAAATCCTTGGTAGGTAAAATGCTTGCTGAGCAAACATGAAAACCCGAGTCTGAATAACCCCCCATGTTATATGCCAGGTGGAGCAATGTATGCCCACAATGCCAGCACTGGGGAGATGTGGGAGGTGGGGTGGGAGTTGAGGGTGGAGTGGGGGCTTGGAGACAGGTACATCCCAGGGCCCTGCTGATAAGTGGTCTAGCTGAACAGCAAGCTTCAGGTCCAGTGAGAAATCCTCAGAAAGCAAAGTGGGAAACAATAGCAGAAAATACTCAAAGTTGATCTCTGTTCTGCATGTATACCCACATACAGGCATATACCCCACACACAGACACCACACACACATACAAGCACACACAATTTACCCAAGCTCATGTACACAATAAAATCTACTAAGAGCAGCTCAAATATTTCTGAGCTCCCAAAAGTGACCTGAAGTGGCCACCATTGTCAGTGACCATCTGCACCCATGACACCAGAGTGATTTTTTTCACAGGATTTCAATGAGACTGGTCCCAGAGCGGCCACCCCCTGGGAGAAGAAGCCAAAGGACCTTGCCCCCACTCCAGCCCAGGTGGTTCACATCCCACACCCAGCACTTTGTAGCTAGGTGTCCATCAGCAACTTACTTCACTCTTGTGAGCCATGGCTCTCTCATCTTTAATGGGGGTAATTATAGCACAGGGCAGCTGCAGAGTGTTGCAAATGTTAATCACAGGGGCATTATTATTATTCCTAATAACAGCCTTGCAGGCAGGCAGGCAGGGCGCAGCAGGCATTCCTGGTTTGCAAATGAAGAGACAGCTCAGCATGGCCAAGGTGACTCACCCCGTGTCACAGCTGCCTGCGGGAAGTGCGGGAAGAGACAGGCTGGGACTCAGATCCACCCACACTCCGTTCAGTGCTATTTTCCCTACAGTACACCCAAGGGGAGACAAGATAGAGACCTGTAACTGGCGTGGTTTCTGGTTAATAGTTTAAATGTAGCCGAGAGCCATGCACATCAGCTCTTTCCCCTCTTAAGCCTTTACATAAGACCTGACTCCATACACTCAATTTGTGTCCATTGTACTTTGGCCACTACAAATGTATAGAGGGGTGTTCTCTCGGCATGAATGTCCAGGCAAGACAGAGATACCAAGGCAAGTGTCCCAGCCAGCTGGCTGCCCATGTGGCTCACTGACCTGTTTCCTTTGGAGACTCCTATTCATAAAATCCTTGTGCCAAATGATGACATAATGACATATATGTGTACATGCAGAGAGAAGGATGGATAGATGATAGACTTGGGTCTTGCTGTCACTCGTGCTGAGTGAAGGGGGCCTGTGGTTAATGGTGTTCTCTGGAGCTGGGTGAAGGAGACCTGTCATTCATCTGGGCACTGTCCTTGGCACATATTAGATGCTCAGAGCAATGCATTGACTCAATGGGCTCTTCAGTAGGGCTGGGTCTCACTGGTTTTAGAGGGATTAAAAGGCCATGGACATGGAGCTGCAGACAAGGCCAACCCATTTACCAGTGATGAGACCCTGGCTTTCCTGTCTAAATGTCCCAGGTTCCTCTGGGGAACATAAGCAGTGGCCCATTGGCTTCTTCTTAAATGACAGCTCCGGTTGGATGGTGGCAGCTGGTGAAGGAAACTTCCAGATGGTGGTCAGGCTCTGGAAGGATAGTCCAATGCTGTATCACTGGGTACTGGCCCCAGGGCTAGGAGGCCACACCCTGAGTCTTCTTAAAACCTATCAGTTTTACACATCTATAACCAGAAAAGATTGGATGGCCAGAAACTGAATTTTTAGAATTGACTCAGTAATTTCTGGGTTTGTGTCAGAAAGTGTTTTATCTGCAGCCCTGTAACCCATGGGGCAAGAGCAGCGTTTAAGGTGGAGGAAACTCCCCAGAAGTTCACCTGGCACCCCTGGGAAGAAAATGGAGGCAGCTGCTTAGCGCAGCATTATTTCTGCAGCTTTGAGTCACCACAGGAAGAACCACCTGCCTTAGGTTGTTTGATGGCCGTGGCGTGTCATTTAGGTCACTTAACTGATGGTCCTGACGTGTCATTTAGGTCACTTACCTCCTTGGCGTTTTATTCCCCCATAAAAGGATCTACGGCTCACTCAGTACGCTCATATGCTCTTACCAAGCCCAGCCTCTCCCCTGACCCTACGCTTTCCACCTGGCTGAGTTTAATTGAGCCAAGAAGACTGTCAAGTCTGGCAGCCTTGAAGCAGAACAGGTCCTCTGAACTCTAGTCTGAGGTCACAACACAGAGATAGTTGACTTGAAGACAAAACGGGCTGTTAGGCTTTGTTTGACTTAGCGGGCCCCTCAGTCACTCCAGGAAGCTCACAATGCAGTCAAGAGGTAGACAAGAGACATCTGAGGCTGCCCCTGCTCACAGTGATTCCTTCCCTTTTCTGAGGCAGTGTCTCGTGAAGCCTAGGTTGGCCTGGAACTTGCTTTGTGGCCAACAATCATTGTCCCCCTGGTCTTCTTGTCTCCAAGGTCTGAGATTACAGACATGTGCCACTAGGCATGGCTTCTAGTTTTTTATGGGTAGAAATATAGTCTAAAATAAATAGAAAGCATAGCACAGTCATACACACACCAGTGCCACGTACCTACTTGGTGAGGAGCCAAGCTTGGTTTAACTCAAACTGCCACTGGCAAACATTTCTGTGGCTCAACTTCCATGAAAGGCCAAGTTTATTCCATGTCCCCTCCTCATGACTGTCACCCCATTGAAAGTTATTTTCCTTAGGAACCCTAACTGACCAAACCTGGCACCCCCTTTCTCTCCCCACTCAGCTCCTCTGCACTGCGCTCAGCAGATGCCATGATGAGGCCTCATTCACTGCATTCTGTTTCCCTGGCTGCTGTATACCTGCAGCACTCAGAGCAAATCAAGGATGGGCCATCGCTCTACCCCAGAAGACCTCAATGCTGGCTGAGGCTACAGCCAATGGGGGCTTAGAACTGAAGCCATATGTGCAAAGGCTCTGTGACAACATCCCCAAATGAGCTGTGGGGAGGGCACAGAGAAAGGATGCAGACTTGGGCAGAATGGCAGCACTGGTTTGATTCTTCATTATCCTGTGGCCTCCTCGTGAGTGAAGAAGAGAGAATGATAACATTTGTAAGGAATGAACGGAGAATTCACTTCCCTCTCCTGTAAGAAAAGAAAATCACTTCACAAGGCAGCTTCAAAATGGGGATGTGGCCACTGGTAGAATTACTAAATGGATGTCTTCATCAAACCCCTCCTCTCAGGGCTCAGCAAACTACATGGAAGAGGAGGTAGAAAGACTGTGAGAGCCAGTGGAGATGGAGGACACCAAGGAAACTGTCTTCCAGATACAACAGGACTCAGAGATAGTGGCAGCATGCACGGGGTCCGCACAGTGCTCAGGCAGATGGGGTCCCAGCACTGAGAGGGCAAAGTGAAAGTTATCTCCCGTCCCCAACCAGCTCTCTTCAGTTGGTAACTGCTTGCAAAGTGGAGTCTCACTGGATATACAAACCACACAAAGGGTCAGGCTCCATGCCCAGCAGTGGATGAGCTCAATGATATTTGGAGAGGTTGTTTTGTCTCATAATGCTTTGTCTGGGCATATTTTACCTTACTGGTCATTTTCTTACATGTTATGACTTCTGGTTTTGTGTTTTTATGGATTCCCTGTGTGCACATGAATCTCTGCTTGTGTGTGAACTTCTCATGCTTTTGTTTTTCTCTGTTTTGTTTTATTCTGGTTTATTTGTTTATTTTCCTGTTTTTTTTCTTACTAGTAATGTGGGATGTCCTTCTGTATGAATAAAGCTGCTTTGGCCTATGTCAGGGCGGAATATAGCCAGGCTGAAAGAGATATATAGAGAGAGTAGGTGGAGTCAAGGAGACACAATGTAGCTGCTGAAGGAGAAAGATGCTACTGGAACCTTACTGGTAGGCCATAGCCTCATGGTGATACACAGATTAATATAAATGGGTTAATTCAAGATGTAAGAGCTAGCTATAAATAAGTCTGAATCATTGGCCAAACAGTGTTGTATTAATTCATATAGTTTCTGTGTGATTATTTGGGTCTAGGTGGCCGAGAAACAAACGAACAGTCTCTCAGTCTCTGTTATACTAGAGAGAGAAGTAAGGTGTGGAATTAGACAAGTGGGAGGGGGGACCTGAGAGGAAATGAGGGAGAGAAAACCGTGATCAGAATATATTATATGGAAAAAAATCTATTTTCAATTAAAAAAAATACACAAGCCAGAGCTGAAGAGATGCCTCAGAGGTTAAGAACATTGGCTGCTCTTCCAGAGAACATGGGTTTGATTCCCAGCACCCACATGGTGGTTCACAACCACCTGTATTCCAGTTATAGGTGCTCCAACACCTTCTTCCAGTCCCCTCAGGCAGCGTGCACATGTGTGATACATAGACATACATGTAGGAAAGATACCTCACACACATAAAATAAAATAACAAAAAATTTAAATTAAAAAACAAAAGAATAGGCAAGCCTCAGGATAGAGTGTATTCTGAGGAAGTCGGCTTTCACTGAAATAGAAAAACACACACGAGTAAAAGGAAAGTTGTATTTCCCACCTTCCTGAGTCAAGACTTGTAATCTTATTTGCTGCAGTTTAGATGCACATGTGCAGAGAGAAAACCCTCAGAACACAGACTGGCCTGGAGCAGTTATATAGAGAGCATACATCTACAGGCTTCAAGGAAAGACTAGAAGAAAATTCCCTTTCATGCAGTACATGTGCATGCTATAACTGTACCAGAATGTTCTTTGGTAACCGCTGGTAACAGGATTGAATGAGAGATGTTATGATTTTACTGATAAGTAACTTTTTAAGGAAATTTCTGGTTTCTGTGTGCATTGCTTATATAACACAATCAATTAGAAGTACTGGAACATTTTAATAAAGTTTATCTTTTCAGCGATGTATCCATTTCCTAGACACATAGAAAATATGTGTCTGGGAAACCGTTTTTTACTATTGAATATTTCTACATAGAAAAACCTGTTCAGGGTAAAGCCAAGTGCTAGAAACTTCTGCCCACCGCCCACATCAAACTTCTGATCATATTTTTTTTTAGCAAGTACTGGAGCTAGTTGATGTCAGATGTAATGATTGAAGATATCTTGGTGGCAGCAAGCCTGTCATCCCTGCACTTGGGGGGGTAGAGGCAGGAGGATAGAGAATTTGAGGCCAGGCTGAGCTACGAGGCAAGACCTCATTCAAAAACAACAAAACTCCCAAACAAATAAGAATGTGTGTATATGCGTGTGCATGTCCGTGTCCGTACAGAGAATTGGCTGGAGTTGAGAGTAAATCATGATTGGAACCTTCAGGAATAAACAGGCCCGCTTCCTGCCAAACTCATTCAGCTTCATGACCAAGTTACCGCAAGCACTTGTTTGCTTCTGAACACCTGGCCCACTAGAACAGCCATCAATTTGGGAAGTTTGGGTTCCTGGCATAGCCATCCCTCAGTACTTCTCCCTTATAATAATAATTCTGTAATATAGAGCCCTATTCTGTGTTTATAACTTTGGCTTTGTTATTCCTATATTCATGGCTCCTGGCAAAACTTAAATCTAGACTCTTACCACAGAAGCGTCCCATGGGGAATTTGATGGGACCTGAAAATCCATTTGCTATTTTGGAATTTTGGCATCTACACGTAATGAAGGTTTGTTTCCATCTAGAGATGCAGGTTACCCATGTCTATTAGTTCAAGACTTCTTACCAGTGGGTTACCTGTGTCTACTAGTTCAAGACTTCTTACTATTCATCAAGATGGACCTGGGAAGAGAGCAATAATTTTCATCTCAAGATTAATGAGAGTGGGAACTGTTGACATGCCCACGGGACTTTGCAGGTTACCCCATCATTGTGACCACACATGCCTTACACACCTCACATGCTCACACTCATATGTTTGGAACACCCACAGTCACACATACACAAATTTACATGTACTTAGAGGATTGCATACATGTTCACATACAAGAGCCACAAACACACATCCTCACTCTTAAGTGTTTGCACATGCATGAGGTTCACACATCCATGTTTTATATTCATGCATTCCCATATATACCTTTCACACAGCACAATCACTTAAATTTTCATATCTATCCTTACACACTCACAATTCTCACCTGCATTCATATGTGCACATACTACTTATTCACCCATGTTTTCACACACACACTCACAATGATCACCTACACTCATATATGCATATATACATACTCATCCACTGTTGTACACACATATGCACACTTGCATGTTCACCTATCCTCAAACACATAAATTATGCTAAGGTATCACACTCCCCAAACATGGGCTGTAGTGTCTGTACTACTACATGTACTACGGTCCTATAGCGCCTGTGCTACGTGTACTACGGTACTACACCTGTCCAGCAAGGGCCTGGAGATTGAAATACACACACAGACAGAGACACGGGTCATCCTTGAAACAAGAACGCCAAGAATGCCTCTTTATTGTGTTCCAGGGCAGCTTATATAGGGTCTTCTTGACTAATGGCCATGCGCTAACTCTTGGGATTTTTCAACTATAAGCCCTCTGGAAACCACTCCCCTGCCATCAGGAACTCATGAGGGTCTCATGCCCAGAGCAGTTGCAAGCACAGGAAAACAAGCTGTTTACTCTGGCAGGCAAGGGGTCATAGAAAATTCAGAGTCTGAGGGTCTGCAGTCCCCAACAATGGGCTATTTCCACCTGTTCCCCCACCATCCCACCCCTTATCCGCAGTCTGGTTTCTCACGCCCCAGCAAGTGCCAAGTGCAGTTGCCCTGCTGACTGAGCATGGCCTTGCTCAGCATTGTCCTCTTAGTCTCCCTCCTTGTGGTTGAGGCTCCTGGACCACTAGAACCCGTCGCAGGACTGCGCTGTCCTTGGCAACAAGCCTTCTGTGACTATTTAAAGCAGATGTTTCCAAACACTATGGGCTCTGCCCGCCTGCCCTCCCTGCTTCTCTACAGAGCCGCTCCCTGAAGCTGCAGAAAACAAGAGAGCACAGAGGTGGCCCTCTTCTCAGGTATGTGGCAGGCAGGTCCATCCAAACATTAACGGTGGATGTTCCCTGCTTTGAAGTTGACACAGCCTGTACTCAGGAGTCCACCCTGAAGAGAACACGACCACATCTGTTTCCTTCCTTCCAGGGAGCACTGCCCTTCTTGCCTGTCGGTGCCCAGGGCTGAACACAGCATCTGCTTCCCACTGATCTTCCCAGCTGGACCGACTCCCACACAGCAGGAGACTCCCAGGGGACCCAAGAAAGCAAGGAACTTCAGGTTTCACTCAGGGTTCACCAGGTGGGGCTCTGAGGAGTTGCTTTCATCTCTGACTTGGCAGGGCTTGCCTCCCGTACCTGGCTTTAGGATGTCTCCAAGATGCAGCACTAACATGGGACCAATATCAATATTTTCATGTTGCTCTCTGGTCGTATAACAAAGGTCAATTTATAAACTTCAGAGAGACCTGCACAGCTGATACTAAGTCCTTCCTTCCTTCCATCCATCCACCTTTTCTTACTCTCTCTCCCCCTCCCTCCTTCCCTCCCTCCTTCCCTCTCTGCCTCTCCCTCACTCTCTCCTTCTCTCCCTGTCTCTTTTATAAAATGTATCCAACAGAAGCTAGAAAGCAGATTGAAGGGTGTGTCCATCACATCCTTGGGGTGGATTTTAATGCCAGATTGGCCAGGGGCAGGGCTGAGGAGAGCCAGGTTCACACACAGATCAGCCTGCCGTTTTAATTAATTCCCGTCCATATCTGGCCTGCTGTGGGTGGGTTACAAGGACAGCAGGCCCCAGCACAGGTGACGGTCTGTCAGCAGCTGAGCTTTCTCCTGCAGCAGCCAGGCAAGAAGTTAAATCTACTTGAGAGAGTCTTATGACTGGCGTCACCTAATGCCTGTCACCTGAAGGGTGACCAGACAAAATACAGCAGGACCTTTGACGGATTCCTGTATCAAAATATGATACAAGGATATCACCCAGCCACAAAAAGAAACACAGCACTGATACTGGCCACAAGTCTTGGAAATATTATGATAAGTGAAAGGATAAATAATGTATAATTACATTTACACAAACAGGTGTGGAGAAGGGAGTAGATTTGTGGCTAAGGCTAAAATAGGAAGTTATAAAAAAATACATCAGCAGTGGCAATAAATAAAAGTAGACTAAATCTGCCAGTTAAAAGGCAGAGACTCCAAGCCTCTCCATGGGTCATCTACCCTCCAGCTATTTTCATATGTCCATCTCCAGCTCCGGTCTCAGCCCTGTGTTCCAGTTCAGGCCCCCAGACCTTAGCACAACTGACTCCATGATGGATGTACCATTCAGGCCATAAAACTCAGCACATAGACAGCACCACCTGCTAAAGTGAAAACAAAGGCTTAATCCATCAAAGTCCATAGTCCTGGGAAAGTCTCTAATGTACTAACCTTGCTTTTCTGAAGTTCTGCTTCTGACTAACTCTTCTTGTTAACTGAAGTGTGTCAACCCAGGACATGTTTTTTGTGCTGAAAAGCTCACCTGAGAAAGGCTCAAGGCTACACTGGGATCCCAAACACCCAGCATAGTTGCTGGCAAATAAAGATTTTCTATTGGCTTAAACCCATGCACGAGCAGTCTTCTCTAGTAGATACCCCAAACAGCATCCTCATCTGAGACATCTCAGGCTTACTATGACCAAAACATGGTGAGAACTTGTGCAAACAGCTCTTTGATTTCCTTCTACTTCAGTCTTCCTCAGCTCCACAGATACTTCACCGCTCAATTGTTCTTGGCCTCCCGGTTTTCACTGTTTCTCCAGGATCTGCTCCTAGCAAGTCCCGCCATTTTGTCTCATCTGCCCAAGTCTGTCCATCTCCATCACTGACATCCAAGTCCACATCCCCAGGATTTCTCTAACTTGTCCCTCTATGAGTCTACCCAGAGTCTCTCTTACTCTTATTCCCTATGCAGATGAAGGGGAGTAACTATATAGTATTCTATATTTCCCATGTAATATATACTGTATTTCATAGCTTCTGATGACAATAATAAAACCACCCTTGTAAATCTCCCTCCGGTGAATAATTAGCAGAGTGTTCATACAAAAATCTTAAGTCTGGACATTTCGTCTTCTTTAAAGCTTTGGACTTGCTTTATGGTTGAGACACAATCCCGAGTCTTTGCTTCTCTGGGCAGTTTCTTTATTAACCATATTGTTTATAAATGTTCTTTTACATTTAAAAGGGGAGATGATATAGATATAAATAATTTGGATTGATATAAATCTTGGTTTACTGATACTAATTTAAGGTCAATCTTGTTATATGTATTTCTGCTCTTGATTAAGGTATTGTGATTGTTTAGTTCATTTAAAAATGTAATATATAATTAAGAAATATAAGTTAATGGATAATCATCGATAATAGTCAATCTTGTAGTCATGTTAGATTTTCTAGATGTGCATAGATATATTTCAGATAGGCAT
>LOJH01063053.1:0-10777 GCA_001685095.1 Ellobius talpinus
CCGGGGCATCGGTGAGGAGGGGCGGCCCCAGGGGGGCGTGGGGGGCACCGTGGGACGGAGGAGCCAGGGTCCTGACCGCGCCTCCCGTAGGGGACTGCGTGCGGCAAACTGTCCGCAGCCATGGCGTCCTGGGCCTGTACCGCGGCCTCAGCTCCCTGCTCTACGGCTCCATCCCCAAGGCGGCTGTCAGGTGAGACTCGGCTCTGCCTGAGCGACCCCGGAGGGAGTGGCCTCAGCGATCCTCTCACACGCCTTTTTCTTTAGGTTCGGGACGTTCGAGTTCCTCAGCAACCAAATGCGGGATGCTCAGGGTCGGCTGGACAGCAGGAGAGGGCTGTTGTGTGGTCTGGGTGCCGGCGTGGCGGAGGCAGTGATGGTCGTGTGCCCCATGGAGACCATCAAGGTGAGAGATTGAGGCTTTCAGGGGTGGCCAGGGTACTGTGAGGCTCGTGGGGGTATCCTAGGCTTTAAGGCCCATGTGCCCCATGGAAACTGTCAAGGTGGTAAAGGTCCCCACACATACACACCAGGTTCATGTTGAGTGCATCTTAGGGGTGGCAGGAAGGGGCCCCTGTGGAGGCTGCCTACCTGTAACAAAAACATGAACAAAGTCATGTTTCTTTGGTTTTTCGAGACAGGGTTTCTTTGTGTAACAGCCTTGGCTGTCCTGGAACTCATTTTGTAGATCAGACTGGCCTTGAACTCAGAGATTGCCTGGCCTCTGCCTCCTGAGTTCTTAGATTAAAGACATGTGCCACCAGTCCCGGCTGAGCAGTCTTTAAAGCGACTTTTATAGTTTAAAAAAAAAAAAACTAACATAACTTATTGTCCCAAGTGTAGAAAATAGCAAACAGGATGCTGGAGGCCCTTCAACCTGGGGACCCCTCTGAGGTCTTGAGGCCTGTGTGTAGTGACTCCAAAACAGCATGGGAGGAGAGCCAGGGCATTTCATGCAGAACTGTGGATCTCCAGGCTTGGCGTGACCTCGGTGGGCCTTGGGTCTGCTAGTTAAAGTTCAGAGGTGGCCAAGAGTCAGCACTTTCGCCTCCACCCTTTCAGGTGAAGTTCATTCACGACCAGACTTCCCCCAACCCCAAGTACCGAGGATTTTTCCACGGGGTTAGGGAGATTGTTCGGGAACAAGGTAAGCCCCAGAGAATTAAGACCTCAGTCAAGTGAAAGAGTCTCTACTTGAGTGGGTCCCCCTTGCCTACAGGTGGGACCTGGAAGGCCCCAGCCTGACCCCATGTCTGCTTGCCCCCAGGGCTAAAGGGGACATACCAAGGCCTCACAGCAACTGTACTGAAGCAGGGCTCAAACCAAGCCATCCGATTCTTCGTTATGACCTCACTTCGCAACTGGTACCGAGGTATACCTGTGGCCTAGAGACCCATTCCGAACACTGAAGGCTTTCAGACTGGAAGGGGAGGGGTGCTTTCCTGGGCCCTACCCTAGGTTCTTTGTTGCCTCTAAGCTCCCCCCTCTGACCTACCCTGGTGTTCTGACTGCAACTGTACTCCAATCCAGGAGACAATCCCAACAAGCCTATGAACCCACTGATCACGGGGGTCTTTGGAGCCATTGCTGGTGCAGCCAGTGTCTTTGGGAACACGCCTCTGGACGTGATCAAGACCAGGATGCAGGTAGGTATGGGGGGCTGAGAAAGTGGGGACAAGAACCCCAGACGGGTTAGCGGCTAAGCACTCTGGCCCTCTGGTGTGTTGCAGGGCCTGGAGGCACACAAATACCGGAACACACTGGACTGTGGCTTGCAGATCCTGAAGAATGAGGGGCCCAAGGCGTGAGTAGGATAGAGCAGTGCCATTGTCCCCATTCCAGGCCCTCTCTGGGCTGTTGTTCTTCTGTCCCTCCAGTATCTGGAGAGTGCCCTTTCTAGGACATTTTGCGTGCCCCCCCCCCGCTTGCTCCTCCCTCAGTTCTCACCTCCGACCCTCTGCTCCACCCAGGTTCTACAAAGGCACTGTTCCCCGCCTGGGCCGAGTCTGCCTAGATGTGGCCATTGTGTTCATCATCTATGATGAGGTGGTAAAGCTGCTCAATAAAGTGTGGAAGACAGACTAAGCCTAGAGGGTGCGGCGGGGTGTCCCAGCTCCTCCAGACCAGACCCCCGCCACCCACTCTTATGATTCCAGTGCAGTAGTGCCAAAAGGCCCCTTCCCTTGTCCCTTACGTTCTGTGGCCTGGTCTGTTCATGGTGACTACCATGTGTTCCTTAGTTCTGTGTCTCCCATGTGGTCTGTATGTGACACTACTATTGTATCTGTGTCCAGCCTGGGCATGGCTGGGTGTCTCTTTAGCCTGTGAATATGTGCTCACTTATCCATGTGCTTGCTTGTGAGCCATGTGCCTGTTTCATGTTCTATGTCATGTGACCCTGTGCCCCACTTCCTGGGGTGCCTGTGTGCCCTGGTCCATGGCCTTGGAGCCATGGTCAGGTCACAGTCCGGTGCCTTCCACCCCCAATGGTAGGGGCGCCCTGCCCTGGCCTACCACAGCTGCCTCCGGGCCTCGGCCTGGCTTCACCGCATTCCAGGGGCTACAAGCCCCCCTGCTTCACCCGCCATTGGCCTTAAATGGCCCTCGGGCCCTCCCTCTGCCCGGGACAGGGTGGCACCTGCCACTCTCAGGACCACCCTGCCAAGGAGAATAAACCGGATCCTGTCGCACTCTCCTGTCCATCCCTTTGTAGCTGGGGGGTGGGGTATTGGTGACTGAGCCTCCTCAGGGGCCAGCATACCCTCCACCTGAAGATACTGCAGCAGGCAGAGCAATAGGAAATCTCAGCAACCCCTAGTGACAGCGCCTTTAAGAGGCCCAGCTTGGAACCAAAATGAATTTGTGCTACTTCCTGACTTTTAAGTGAGGTAGGTCCTACTGTCCATTGAAGGGTGTATCCACAAGGTTCTCAGTGGACTGGCAGACAGACGTGGACAGGCCAAAGGGCTGGCACAAAATAATACTCCTGGGGTTTCTCTGCCCCTCACTGAGAGTTGGTTCCAGGACGTCCAAGCCTGTTAACCTGTGGCATGGCCAACCCAGCCT
The DNA here is from genome assembly GCA_001685095.1 of Ellobius talpinus. Classification (NCBI taxonomy): domain Eukaryota; kingdom Metazoa; phylum Chordata; class Mammalia; order Rodentia; family Cricetidae; genus Ellobius; species Ellobius talpinus. Next base: position 3,064 of record LOJH01063053.1, read on the forward strand.
CTCAATCTGAACTGATTTTTCAGGGAGAGGATACTAAGAAGTGCTTGGGATTGAGGCATGGAGACACTGACCCTGTGTCCCTCAAGATTATAAGCAGGGGTGATAGGGAAGGCTTCTTTCAGGGTAAGAGGTAGCTAGCTGTTTAAGCAGAAATGGGGGGGACAACACACACACACAACATCTTGGTACCTCAATCCCTGCCCCTGAACATCAAGCAGGTATTCCCTATCTGGAGGCCTCATACCTTACAGCCCAGGCACAGATGAAAGCCAGTTCGAGGCTGGAGGCTATATAGCTGAGCCTAAGGTCACTGTGGCTCTGCCCACTTCTGCCAGAACCATGGACCAAGAGGAGGAACTCAATGGACAGAACACTGCCAGCGGGTACTCCCAGCTATGGTAGGACAGAGGCAGCTTCCTGCCGGAAGCAGGGTGGAAGCTAGAGATTACAAGCCTTTGTCCAGCCCTGGAAAAAACCTATTTTGACAGAAGGAGCTTCCCTCCCTGTAGGCCTGGGCCTTTGGAGAAGACTGACAGATTCTGCAGAAGCAGCCGTGAAGCCTAGGCAAAACGTGTGGTAGGGAAAATAGGGCAGAGCAGATGAGGACCAATGTAGGTAGGTATGGTGTGCAAGCCTTGATAGACTGATCTCAGTGGTCAGTTATCTGGGTCCTCTTCAACAGAAAGCCCCCACCCACAAAATATACTCCCTCGACCTCCACCAGGGGGCTGCCCCTGCTCCCTCTAACACCAGAGCTAGGCCCCGAGACCCAGGTTGCTCACTTCAGAACTCCACCTTGGCTGTGGTAGTACAGAGGCACTGGCTCCCTAGGGGTCCACTCCTTGGATCATGCTCTTCCCTCGCCCACTTTCTGCACAACCTTGGGCAAATCACCTAACCACAAGTCCCTAATCTAAGAAATGGGGTTAAGAGAATGCACACCATCAGGCTGTCTGAAATATGATCTCTGTAGGGAGGGAACTTGGACCTGACAACCTCACCATTGGCTTACAGTCTCCCTGGGTCCATGATGCATCTGAGACAAGCCCAGCTGCTGCCCAAGAGGAGTACCTTTGCCCACTACTCTCATGGTGGCACCATCACAGTGCTTAGAGCCCCTGCCCATGCCCTTCAAAGGAAAGGTCATGGCTATACTGGGCTTCAAGCAGGCTACATGATGGCCCTTGACTGTCCCAGGATCCCTGTGCCTCAGCCCAGTCAGAAATGGTGACCAGACTACATCTAATTTCTCCCAAGGGTTGAATACAGGTGCCCTGGTGGACTCACACTACAGACTCCATTATATAGGAAACCTTGTTATAGTGGTTGAGTCTGGTGGGGAGGGAGTGCCTGAAGGAACCCATTCAAAACCTCTGAGAAGTTGGGAAGTTAACTGGGAGAAAAAGGTAGGGGTCTTCAAGAGTCAAGTGCATTCAACCAGGAAAGCTGCAGAGACTGAAGGCAGATGATGCAGATTAGGCTTCTAGGCTGGAACGGTCTATCTGTTAGCAGTGGAGGCAGAGAAATATGTAGTCTCTGATCAAGATGTTCTGCAGAACAAACCCAACAAACCCTACCTCTCCTTGAAACCCCAGAAACAGCTGGGCAGTGGTAGTGCATGCCTTTAATCCCAGCAGTTGGGAGGCAGAGACAGGCAGATCTTTGTGAGTTCGAGGCCACTGGTCTACAGAGTGAGTTCCAGGACCGGCTCCAAAGCTACAGAGAAACCCTGTCTCGGGGAGGAACAGACATAGCTTATGTTGGAAAGACTCCCAGGAGGTGATGAAGTTTGCACAGCAGAGGCACACAATCCTCAGAATTATGCCAGGAAGAACAATAGTCTCTGAGTGATGGCAGGTCTTAGCCAATTCTGAACTCTGTGAAGCTCCTCTTACAGATGGAATTTTCTACGTCCCTGTGCAGGTGACGAATGGCAGAGAGTTTATCCAAAAAAGCCACACTGGGGGGGTTCCAATATTAGTTTTCTTGCTGGCTTTTAATTTCATGTTTCACAGATTTCTGGACTTATAAATTTATAGGTATAAGGCCCAGGGTTACGGTCTGAGGAACTCCTAGCTTCCTCAAGATCTGAGACCACTAGGTCCTGACACACCTAGGACTAAGGGATGGAGATGCGGGCTGAGAGGAGGGTTAGCCTAAAAGGATAATGGAGAGTGTGGCCCTGAAAACTTTCCTTCTCACACTCTCTCCTGGCGAATACCCGAGAGCATTCTCCTCACCTGGCAAACCCTGAGCTCCCAGTGTGACCTTTAACACAGCTGTCATATGTCTTCTCAGTGGAGGGCAGTCACATCTATCCATCACACTTTATCCTCCACTGGCAATGCTTAACTTGGAAGCTCCGACCTAAATACCCTATACTCCAAAGGCATTGCCTTAGTGAGCCCAGAAGACAAGCCACCTCACTCCTTTGGTCCCCAGCTCTGCTGAAATGCCTACCTCATTAGCCTCACTACAAGAGAAGCGCAGCGTTGAGCGCTCCCAGGCCCCGGGGCGGTTTTCAGGCACTGACTAGAAGAGAGTAACCCAGGTTCTCTGACTAGTCTGCGCAGCGGTCCACACAGACCTACACAGGCTGGCCGTGCGCCAGGCCCTCTTGACCACGGCAGCGCCTCACGTCACCCGCTATCCCGGGGCTCTAATAGGAAAACTATATAATGCCTGCGACCATGATCCAAAAGCTGATCCGAACAGAGCAGAACACGAGAGCGCCTCTACATGCGGCCATAGAGGGCCACAGAAGAGATTGCTCGAGCGAAGAAGCTTTGCGGAGTTCACGTCTGGAAAAAGAGCTAGCTCTCCAATATCTCGGAGCCAGACATCCTTTATCCAGATCCGCAGCAAGCCAGCGCTACGTCGTGCGGCGCTTACTGATGGCGTCACGAGGCCACACCCTTAGCCAGGGGCGGTGCATGCACTCTGCAGGCAGCCGTAGGAATTGCAGGTGTGTGTTTGACTCCGGTCTCCTGCTGCTTTGGTCTCGGCTGCCTGCCTAATCCGGAGGGCCCTCGCGGGCACTCCTTTTCCTGCGCTTGCTTGCCAGCACCACTCCTCTCGCTCGCTCAACCACCACAGTTCACTCTGCGGAGCGTAATGGCGCCCCCTGGCAACTCCTAACCCCTTAATTTGAAGAGACTCTTCCAAGTCCCAGAGTTCCACCCCTTGTGATTCATTCTGTCTGGACCGCGCTTCCTGGCTCTCCATCTTTGCCCTGTGATTCTAACTGCCCATGAGGTCCTGTGTAACCCATGAGCAGTCAAGAGCCTAATCCTTTTTTCACAACTACGCTCTCACCTCTGTCTTCCTGTGAGCTCGTATCCAAACTCAGAGATGACAATGTGGTTTTTCCCTCTGCAGAGCCTAGGCCGGGAAGTCTTTAGTCATTACTAAATGAAGGAAGGAAAGACATCATATTGTTGCCTTCCCTGGATCTTAGTGGTTCGGTGCCGGTTGGGGCACAGGTTGGGGACCAAAGAGGGTCCACTAATTTCTTGTGCTGGCCTCCACATCCTTGATACCCGGCTAGCTCCAGTTCAGCCACCTGTTGCAATTGTGGGTTTGTCAAAGGCATAATGTTTGCATTTCCGTGGAGGAAGAGACCAGGTGCAGGTGCTTCTCTGAGTCCCCAGCTCTGGGCTCTCTCAGTAGCTGCAGGGATCTGTGTTTGTACAGATGGTAGCAATGAGCACATGCTGCACTGCTGGACCAGCTACATGCTTATTCTGGCCTGGGCCAGCCTCATTGATCAGATGAGAACACCCAGATGGAGATCAAAGACATGAGATCAGGAGTCCCTAGCCAGCCAGCAAAGCTTCACCCTGCTCCACCGAAGGGACTGGAGAAAAAGGGGTGGTGTCACTCAGCCTTGTCAGAGAGTCAGTCAACAAATATGTTTCATTGGTTCTTCCTTGGAAAGTGATCACAAGGGGAAAATGGGCGCAGGAGGGGGCTGCAAACGACGGCTTCTTGCTCCTCAGCATCTGGATCATCTGGAGAGCTTGCAGCCTGCCTCCTGGCCCTACACTATGGGAAGTATGTTCACCCTCCTGAGAAACCCAAATTGGGAAAACTGGAACCTCACTATGGCGTGAGTCCATAAAGGGGCAAGGGGTGTCCTTCATTTTGCCTGGGAAAGGACGGAGGCTCTATGCTGTATCCCCTGGGAAAGGACAGAGGCTCTATGCTGTATCCCCTGGTGGTCCACAGAGGAAAGTAATAGTGGACCAAAGACCAGTCAGGCTTCACACTCGGCAGCTGCCCAAATTCCCTCATCCAGCACTCCGGACTCTTCCAAGGGCCTCTCTACACCTCTGAACACACTACTTCTGGGGAAACTGAGACCTCAGGTCTCTCCAACTCAGGAATGTTCCCTGCTTGTGACAATTGAGCGGCCAAAGCAGATTAACCTGGATGTTAATCCCCTCTAATGGTTTCAGAATCCTCGGTGCGAGGCGCTAAGCCGGCCTTTCTCCGCGGCCTGCTGAAGCCTTTCCCGAAGCTTCGCCTGCAGCGGCGCCGATGCTATCTCGGCCCCGCCTGGCAGCGAACCCACGCTAATCCCCGGTGCTCGCTTTCTTCCCCTGCCTGCCTGAGATGGGGCCGATTGGCGTTTGATTACCGCACTATCGAGGACCCTTTGTGCAATCGGCCTCAAATCCCCTAATTCCGTGATAAAGGAGGCATTAGCAGACGTTTGCTGTAGAAAAGGCACTGGCATGAAAGAATGCAATCAGGGGAATCCTGATGGCCTGGCCCAAGCCTGCCAGCAAGTGAGGACAGCAAGGAGAGGGGGAGGCCTCTGTCCTCCAGGACAGGGGAGGGGCGGCCCAGCAGAGGGCATCGTGGGTCCTGGCTTCTTCTGACTCTCCAATCCATCTTCCCCAGCTCTAAACACTTGGGCTGCAAGACAGTCCACCCTCCCTCCAGCCTCACCATCGCACTTTCAAGACCTTTGGCTTTGGCTCTATCAGCCCTGCCTGCTCAACCTCAGCCTCCTGGTTCTGTCGGTGCTTGGATCCCCTCATCTGCCCTTCTCACTGGACAGGGACACCACTGGAAACAGTATGCTGTCTTCAGACTGGGGAAAGGGTGACAGACAGGAGCTGTTAGAATCGCCCCCAATAGAGGAGTATTGGGTAGAGGAGTGGCATACTGATATTTGAAGACAGAGGCCTCTGTCAAGGCCACCAGAGCCCCAAGATTTGGCTTCACGGAGCCAGGCTAGGCATGAGGCCAGCATGCTGGAGGAGCTGGCCATGGCTTGGGCAGCTGAGAGTGGAGAAGAAGCGGTTGATGGAGAGGAGTAGAGTGCTGGGACACTGATGTGGAGGATTCGAAGCAAGGGAGCCTCGGGATGTGATTTGTGTAGGTAGAATCATGGAACCTACTGTGCAGAGTAGGGTTAGGACAGCAAAGTGACTGGAAGTGAGTTAGGAAGCTATGCCTGGTCTGGCATATTGGTCCATGCCTCTATTTCAATACTTGAGAGGTGGAGGCAGGAGAATCCAGAAGGTATCAAACTACATAGTGAGTTCAAGACCAACTCGGACTATAGAAGACTCTGTATCAATAACAAAATAAAGCTAGACAAACAAGCAAACAAAAAAGTCATTCTTCGAAGCAAAGAGTAGATGGCAGAGAACCCTCAAATAGCACTGACAGGTCTGCACCAGGGAGGACTGGGCAGGATGGGAAGTGGGTAGGGAATGAGTGTTGAGCATGGTCCCAGGGCTGAGGTTCCAGGGATAGACAAAATTTCTCAAGTCAGACAGATGGTTTGGAGGGCTCTTCACCAGGACTTGGCATGTTATTTACTGAGGTATGTAAAAGATAAAGCAGGTCATGCCAAGGAGGACATGTGACTGATGTGTATTGTGGCTCTGTCCAGAGCAGCCTTATCCGTCCTCTAGCTGCTGGGGGCAGCTGCTGACCTTGGCTATTATCTGGATAATAGAGCCACCCAAACCCTGAACAGAATTCTGCTATGACTCTTTAGACCCCAAAGGCTGGCCCTGACTTCAAGGTGGGTCAAAGATGAGGTCCTAGGACCTCTATCTGGAAAATGGTCCTGAGCCTGCCTTCTGCTTAGTCTTCTCCCTCCTCTGTCCTCAGCTAGCCCTGCCCTGCCTCCAGGGTGACCAACCAACTCAGTGTTCTTAGGTCAAGGAAACCTCCTGAGAGAATAGGACATTGAACACTAAAAGTGGCAGAATCTAGGGCAATCAAGGTGCCTAGTACACCTGTGCTTGCTTATCAAAGAGGTGTATCAAAGTACTACCAGAGACTGATGAGATTGCAAGCATGGCCTTTGTAGCTGCAATTAAGATTAATTAGGGCTGGGTGATAGTAGTGCAAGCCTTTAATCCCAGCACTCAGGAGAGTTGAAGACCAGTCTGCTCTACAGAGTGAGTTCCAGGACAGTTATATAGAAAAATCTTGTCTCGGGGAGAAAAAAAATTAATTAGATGAGGTCCTGCTGGACATGCTAAGTGCTCTACCACTGAGCTGTACCCAATGGTATTCTTTTTCCATTTTCTATTCTCCCCCCGTCCTTTACTTTTTTGTTTGTTTCTTTGAAACAAGAGTGGCCTACTGTAATCCAGGCTTGCCTCAAGCTCCCAGTGATCATCCTGCCTCAGTCTCCTGAGTTCTGGAATTACAAGTTTGAGTCACCATTCCAGGCACCTAGTTTTCTTAGACACGTTTAGTTTGCTTTTGAGACAGGGTCTGATGTAGTCCAAGCTAACCTCAAACTGGCTATGAAAATAAGAATAACCTTGAACTCCTGATCCTTCCAGGATCCTCTATTTCCCACATTAAGAGAGTGCAAGTGTTTGCCACCATGTCTAGCACACAACTGATTGGTGTGTGTGTGTGTGTGTGTGTTTAGTTTTTTCTTCCCTTTTTTGAGGCATGTTCTCATATATCTGCCACTGACCTTGAATTCCAGATCCTCCTGGTTCTACCTTCCAAGTACTGAGATAACAGGCATGTACCGCAATACCCAGCTTGCCCAATTTGCATGACATATTTTGTGTCAGGGTAACCATGCAATAAAATATTACAACTCTTCCTTTACATTGCTCTTCATGTTTACCCATCTGTTTAGCATCTCCTTCACCAGAGAAGAACTGAGTTTGACCAATATTATTTATTTTCAGTACAAGGACCTTTTGGTGTTTCTTGGAGTGCAGGGCTGAAAATGGCAGGTCATCTTAGTTTTGTTTATCTAGAGGACTTTTTATTCCACTTTTGGTGTTAATGGGCTCCTGGGTGTGTGCAGTTTCCCCACCCTGAACACATTAAAGCTGTTAGTCCACTGGGGATGGCTTCCACCGTTCCTATTTTTTGTTTGTTTTGAGACAGGATCTCATGTATCTCAATGGAGATTCTGTGGTGGCATGACCTTGAGTCCTCCCTGGTCCTCTTTCCCACATCTCCCCTGTGCTGGGGTCACAGGCCCTGTACTGTCACCTTCAGTGCCTCATCATGCTCGGTGCCTCTGTCATGCTCAGCACCTGCCCTCCATCATCTTTGGTAAAAAAGTTAGCTAATATTTATATCTTTTTGCAGTATGCAGCAATCCATTCTTCTTTGACTTCCTTGTGCTTGCTGGAGTGTTCTTGTTTTTACCTTGATTGAGGTTGTAATGGTTGTTCTGTCTCTTTAAGAGACAAGCCACGCCCACTCCCTC
>LOJH01063054.1:0-10777 GCA_001685095.1 Ellobius talpinus
ACATTTGGCTAGGGCGTGGCCTCCTGGGGCCAGGGAAGATAAACTTGGACATCCAGGTGTGCTCGGCCCTCTTCTTCCCTGCACGTGCGCTGGACCCTGGTCATGTGAGTTCACCGTTTTCCAATTATTAAACTAAATCTGTTATATTGAGCTGGTCTGGTTAATTATAACTTACGGGTCGACCACGCCCATCAGATCCTGGGCTTTGTTTAAAAAAAAGCGAGTGGAAACTCTTTTGAACATGTCCCTTTGTGACAAGAACCTGTTTGTAGTGTGTCTGGACTGTGGGAGGTCCTGTCCACGCAGAACTTCCTTGTTTCTCCCAATGGTGGGTATGACAGCCTAGAGGAGGGGAGGGAGGGAAAGGAAAGATGAGTGACATTATGGGACTTATGAGAGAAGTGTGCACCTGAGGAATGCTCCATTTATTCATGTGCACAATCACCTCTTCATTCCCTCTTTCACATCTGCAACCACAATGCAGTTGTGTCTTATTTGTGTGTCCATTGTGATGTTGAGTATTGACTGTGAATCTGATGGGATCTAGACTCACCCAGGGGACCAACTTCTGCGGGTGGAGTTTTTAGATTGGGTTAACTGATAAGAGGAGAAGACCCACCAAAGTGATGACATCATCATTCCGTAGGCTGGGGTTCTGGGCCGAATGGGATATGGAGGAAGCAAGCTGAGGGCAGCATTCGCCATTCTCTGCTTCCTGACTGAGGAGACTTCATGTCCCTGACATCATGACTTCTCCTCTATGTGGACCACTCAAACAGAATCAAAACAAACCCTTCCCACGTGAGGTGATTTTTCTTTTTTTGTCAAGTACTTTGGTCACAACAACAACAACAACAAGTAACTAGGACAGGTGGTGGCGCACGCCTTTAATCCCAGCACTCGGGAGGCAGAGGCAAGAGAATCTATGAGTTCAGGGCCAGCCTGGTCTACAGAGTGAGTTCCAGGACAGCCAGGGCCACACAGAGAAAACCTGTATTTAAAAGACAAACAAACAAATAAACAAGATAGCCGATAGACCTGCTGCTCTGGTTTTCTCTCTGCTGCTGTGATGAAACACTGACTGAAAGCAGTTTAGCAGAGGAAGGGTTTACCTTACAGGGAAGTCAGGGCAGGTATCTGAAGCAGAAACCACGAACGAACACTGCTTACTGGCTCACTCATTCACTCAAGCTTAGCCGGTTTCCTTATTTATCCCAGGACCAGCTATGTAAGGAATGGTACTGCCCAAAGTGGTCAGGCTCCTCCTACATCAATTAACAATAAAGACAATTCCTCCACAGATAGGCCCAAAGGCTTACCTGACCTGGGCAATTCCTCAAATGAGGCTTTCTTCTCAGGTGTCTCCAGGCTGTGCCAAGTTGACAGTTAAAGCCAGCTCAGGCAGCCATGTTCAAGGGTAGGCATGTTTATGTCTACTCTATCCACAAGGTGCCCGTTACTGGATAAACAGATAACAGAATGTGCTGTGTGCATGCGATGGAATGTTATTTAGCCTTGAAAATAAGGAAGCTATGGCATATGCTCAAAAAATGACACAGGCTTAGAGGACAACATACAGTGTAAATAAGCCAAGCATAGGACAGTCCCCATAGTGTCCGTGTGCAGAAGACCCCCAGGATAGACAGGAAGGACAATGGAGGACTTAGGATGACTAGTTTCTCTCCCCCTTCTTGTTCGCGGTCCTTCAGAATACCTTCGGGCTGGGCTGGAACATCCTGAGACTGTGGGCAGATGATAAGGCTGGCTGGATCAGTGGTAGGAAACAGAGGCCCTTTGGTCAATGAGCCACTAATCCCGTATAAAACCCAAAGCTCTGTAAACTTTTCAGCCTCCCTTGGTGTGGGTGTAAGTGGAGGTTTGTGTAGACAAGACCCCACCTCAGGCCCCAGCAGGCCCCAAGCATTGTGAAGCAGCTCACAGTGGCTTCTGAGCATGTCTTGACCTCTGTTTCATCAGCATGGAACTTAGAAACATTTGGTGCTGATGCCTGCACGGTGAGTCTACTTCCTCCAGGGGCTGTGTTCAGTGGACGCAGAGTTTGGCCCTGAGGATAGTGAGCTCAGGAGGTGGTGATGACTGTACAATGTGAATGCCATTAAAATCACTGAACTAGCCAGGTGGTGGTGCTGTGTGCCTTTAGTCCCAGCCCTCGGGAGGCAGAGACGGATGGACCTTTGTGAGTTTGAGGCCAGCCTGTGTTACAGAGTGAGTTCCAGGACAGCCAGAGCTACGAAGAGAAACCCTGTCTCAAAAGGCTAAACAAACAAACAAACAAACTATACAGAGTAATTTTTTAAAAATGAGAATTATTTATTTTTTTATGTGAGTGGGTGTTTTTGCCTGTGAACCATGTGCATGCAGTGCCTGTGTTGGCCAAAAGAGGGCCTCAGATCCTCTGGAACTGGAGTTACAAAAGGTAATGATAGGCATTGTGGGCGCTGGAAGTTGAACATTGGGTCATCTAGAAGCTCACTCTGTGCTCTTAACTGCTAAGCCATTTCTCCAGCTCCATGCACAGATAATTTTATGTTATGCATATTTTGCATACTTTTGGAACAGTTATTGTGCTTATTGCATAAGCTCTGGAGTTCTCTTGTCACCTTGGAGCACTCATTCATGCACCTGCTTCCTTCATTCTGTGTGGATTGATGTCCTCTTTACCCTCCCACTCTTCATTCGCCTCCTCCTCCCCACCCCATTTCTCCTCTTGTCCTGCTTGGGACACAGTCTCATGTATCCCAGGCTGGCCACAAACTCTTTTCTTTTTGTTGCTGTTAAATTTATTTATTTCTATTGCATATGCATTGCTGTTTTGTCTCCATGAGGGTTTCAGATCCCATGGAACTGGAGTTACAGACAGTTGTGAACTGCCATGTGCCATGCTATGAACTGAACCCGGGTCCTCTGGGAAAAAAAACAAAAAACAAAAAACAAAAATAGTGTTCCTAACCACTGAGTCATCTCTCCAGACCTTGGCCTCAAATTCTTTATGTGGCTGAGGCCCTTTAAGTTTGTGGACCTCCTGCCTTTGCCTTCTAAGTACTGAGAATATTCTAGGCATTCAACACTACATTTGACTTTTTGCAGTGCTGGGGATCAAACAAGGGCTTCTTGCATGCTAGACAGGCATTCTACCAACTGAGCCAAACCCCAACCCCAACCCTGGGCTTCACTTGTTAATGGCTCCATGAACACCATTGAATACCTGCAGGTGGGGACAGACAGCTGGAAAATTGAGTAAGGAGAAAATGCAATGTGAGCTGAGGGCAGGGAGGGGATGAAGCAGCCTGCAGGTGTGTGAGAAACTTCACAGGCACCACCAAGAGGCTGAGGAGATGAAAATGAAGAGGTGGGATGGAAAGAGCAGCAGACATAAGAGTCCCGGTCTGTCTAGCTAGGAGCCAGGAGACACAGCCAGGCCTTGGCTTGCTTTCTTCTTCAAAATGGTGTGATGGAAGTCTGGGAGTCCCCATTTTCTGTGTGCAGAAGCTGGGGAGGGTGGTCTAGGAGGAAGATGGTGAGGCTGGAGCCAGAGCTGTGAACGGGGAGCATGCTGAGAGCTGGTCTGAGCTGTGTGGGGTGCTGAGAAAGGTCCCCAGGAAAGCAGAAGGCCCACAGCTTCCTGTCACAATGTGAAGCGATGCTCAGCAAGCAATTTATAGTCAGGAGGATCCCAGGCTCGTAAGAGAGGATACACTGGGTCTTAGAGACAGGAACAAGCTGGGTCCTCTGCTTCACAGGACACTACAGGAAACAGTTCCTGGTGCCCATAGGAACAGCTGGCATGGATAAAGAGGGACTTCCCCCAACATCAGTCACCAGGGATGCCTATCAGAGAGTGAGCTCCCCTTCGCAAGAGGCATGCAGTTCAGGAAGGCTGTAGGATTGCTTCATCACACAGGCACCTCCAGCCTCTAGCGTCACTTGGTAAATGGCAAGGCTGCAAGCCAGGTGGCATCTGCAGCATTAATTCTGTGCCCTCCCGTATCCAATGTGAAGGGCCACCTCCCGCTCCCGAGGCATCCACAATGGTGAGCACAGCAGGGTATACTCTCCCTGTCACTAGTGCTCTTGGCACAAGGCTGACATCAGTGCCTCACTCCTGGAGAAGTACATGTGGGCAGTAGACATCACACACACGCTCAGGCCCTAATCCCGCTAGGGTGCCCTGCAGGACAAGTCCCTGTTCATGGCTATCCTCACCACGAAATGCTGTTTGTGATTAAAAAAAAGTCTCCGTGAGTGACTCACACATTTAAAATTATTTTCATCTATTTTACACTCTGTATAAATGGGACTGTGTGTTTCTTTCTGTTAAAGGTGTATTATTTAGGCTGTGGGGACCATGACTAGGAGGGTCTCTGCCAAGGTTGGGGTGTTTATGGCGTCAGAGAGTGGTTGGCAGTATAGAGCGCAGCTCACATGTGAACTATATGGTGTGCCTTTGCCGGGTGGCCCTGGCACACTCCTCTGGGACACTGTGGACCCTGTAGCCTAGGCTTTTGGGTTCCGAGCTCCATTCACACTGTCAAATGCTCCAGATTGGTGAGAGTCACTTCCAAGGTCTCAGAGAAGGTGCTGATCAGGAAGGAGTGCTCTCAGATCCCGGGTGGTCACATCAGACTTCAGGCAGCCCAGGTCCTGGCCTCATGTGGCAGATTTAATAAGCTGCAAAATATCGGGGGTGTGCTAAGGACACTCCTACCTCTGTAGGGAGGTGGGCACGAGAGTGAATCCTGACATCCATCTTGCTTCTGTCTATTACCTAGCTTTTTCCTCCTTTTTCTTTTTATGTGTATGTGTGTGTGTGCGTGTACTGATATGTTCGTGTGTGTGTGTTTATTTGTGTGTGCCTATGTGGGTTTATGTGTACTGATTGTGTACAGGTGCCTTTTGAGGTCACAGATAGCATTAGAATCCACGATCTTGGTCGTGAGCCACCTGATGGGGTTGTCAACCAAATCTGGGTCCTCTGCAAATGCCACTGATCCATCTCTCCAGCCCCACCTTTTTTCTTTAAAGAAAGAAAACCAACAAAACCTACACCAGGATCTCTCTACCTAGACAGCAAGCTCAGGGATCCACCTGCCACCACCTGTCCAGGTCTGGGATTACAAACGCACATCAGCACACCTGGAGACCACCTCATTTTTTACCTGAGTCCTGGGGACCACTCTCAGGTCCTCAGAGAATATTTTATAGTGACATCTCCTTGGCCCCTTCTTCCTCCTCTTCTACTACAACCCCTCAGCCACACTGGCCACCTGGATAGCCTTCTGCCACCCACCCAGGGACCTTTGCAGATGTCCCCTCTACCTAGACTGTTTCTCCAGACCTGTCCCAGCCAACTCCGTGGTCATCTCACTGCCACTTAGACACTCAGATGCTGTCTTCTGGGTGAATGTCCTTCCGAAACTCTCAGGTGTGGTTCCCCAGTCCAGGCTCTCTAACTCTGCCTGGGGAGCTTCACAGCTCACACCCCACGGGCAATGAGCCTGCTTCCCGTGTCTCTCTCTCCAGGCACCTTGTGTCTCTTGTGTTACTTTTATGCCCTCAGCTCCAAGGACTGGGCTGGGTGTACACAGAGACTATGACAAATATAGAAGGTGTGGGTGGGTGTGTTGGCAAATGGGGCCACATGCCTTGGTGAGTCTATCCCATGCCTTTCAGTATGTCCCTTGGGGTGGGATTGTCGGGTCCCACCCTAGTTCAGCTTTTCTAGATTCCTCTTGGAAGTTTTCAAAGAGCAGCTACATCCTCTTCACCTCCTCCCACGATCACTTTATGAATTCTATAGCCCAGGCTGGACTCCCCATGTAGCCGAGGATTGATTGACTCCCCATCCTCCCGCCTCCACCTTGTATATGCTGGGATCACAGGCATAAGCTGTGCCCACCTCCCTCCCTGGGCTTTCTGTCCCTGTGTTAGCACCGTCTGTGCATTTACTGCTATGTGGAGTTTCAGTTTCCTGAAAGGTCTCAAGACTGCGCTCTATCTCTCTGTTGGGCTGACTCCTTATTGTTTATTGGATTAAGGAATCATTTCCATACTCTATGAAGACCCTCTGCCAACACCACAGTTTCAATACACATGCCTGGGGGCCCCAACATGTGCCCTCCCTGCACGTGTGCCTGGAGCTGGGAGTGAGCTTGGCTCAGCTCTGTGGAGCCCCTTGGTCCTTCCTCCTCACCTGGAAACACGCTATAATCCAGGCCAGGCTAGTTGATCTGATGCCCAATCAAGAGCCCTGCTTCCAAACTGGACTAAGAGGAGCCCAGGCAGGGCAGGCTGGCAGCATAGAGTGACTTTCTGCTAAGGGTGACATAGGCTCTGGTGTCTGTTTTAGCAGATGCTACACCCGATATGGCTTCACAGTAGCCCTCTTGGCCAGTGCCTGCCCCTGGCCCACCTTATCATTCTCACTTTGCTCCCTGCCTATTGGTCAGGTGGACTTCTGCTTCTCTTTTAAGATTCTGCCTAAAAGGTGTCTTCTCCCTTGTGTCTCCACATTGATGTCATTGTCATCACTGACTGCGTCTGTCTCCCTATACACTGCTACTCACAGCAGACCCAGACACTGTAGGTACCAAGTAAGTGTTCTTACAGCCCTGGGAGGAGACCATAGGGTGAGTCTCACTCTCTGCTACCTGGGTGTGCTACCGTTGGGTTGAACAATATGCAGTGCAGCCATGCACATTTCTGCAGGACCTGGACTGCTCAAGGTCGCCGCCTACAGGGTGGAAGGTTCAGATCTGACATTTCACTCACTAACCTGTGAGTAGCTTTGCTAGGAAACCACATATTTCTCCTATGAGAGGCCTCTTATCCCAGTCAAAGGCTGCCCTGGGGACTTTGGACCTAGAGTACTGTTGTCTGTCCTTCACATGGGGCGTCTACGTATGCCAATGACCTGGAGTAAGTACTAGCCACATCGTAGCTGTCTCTTTTTCCCCTCACCCCTAGCTCTGCTCTGATGAGCTGAATGACTGAGCTTTCACATGCACATAAAGCGTGTGTTATTCTTTGGAAGTCTGGGACTGTGCCTGGCACACACAGGCCCTCTGGCCGACTATAGCGCCTAATGAATGACTGAAGCGAGCTTTTTATTTAGGTGGTTGAATCATGATGTCATCGTACCATCTTGCATCCCACTGCGCTGTAGGTTTTCAAGGCCTATCTGTGTGGCTGGGAGCCATGCTGCCTGCTTTTCCCTGGAGCTGCTTGGATGTGCCTACCACAGCCCATGCCTGATTTCCCATTGGTAACAAGGCTGTCTTGACCTTAAAACACATCCTTTAACACACCTGAGGCTCTGCGTCAGGCAGGATGTCCTCAGATGCTAGACCTGGGAGCAGAATTGTCAGCCTCCACCACCCCATTCTCTGTCTTGGGCAGGGCCATCCTTGCTGCATGGCTCCTTATGGTAGCATCACCAGGAAACAGCAGCAGGCAAGGACAAGCCTGAATTCAGTGTCAGTGGCTCTCTATGAGTAAGGCTGAGCAGCTGGGCACCCCCTCCCAACACTTTCTGTGGCTTACTCTGAGAAGGACTGACATGTCACCAGTCAGGCCTGCTTTGGAGGCTAGAGGGGAAGGGCAGAGAGAGAACCATGTTTGGAACCCTGACACTCTGCTCTTGGGTCCCAGCACTGTGGCCAAGGGGAAACCAAGTAAGGAGCCCTTCCTCAGGGCAGTCTTTGTGCCAGTCTCTGAGGGCGGCTTCCTCCATCTTCTCCTTTGTTGGCTAGGCTCCAACAGAAGCCTCCTGTCTCCACCTGCACAGTGCCAACATACAGGTGTGTGCTGCTGCTGTCTGTCTTCACCTGCACATTGCCAACATACAGGTGTGTGCTGCCACTGTCTTCACCTGCATGGTGCCAACATANAGGTGTGTGCTGCCACTGTCTTCACCTGCATGGTGCCAACATACAGGTGTGTGCTGCCACTGTCTTCACCTGCATGGTGCCAACATACAGGTGTGTATTGTCACTGTCTTTACCAGCATGGTGCCAACATACAGGTGTTTGCTGCCACATATGACTATGTATATGGGAGCTGGGATCTGAAGTCAGGTCCGCATGTATAGCAAACACTACTGACTGAGCCATCGCCCTCACCTTGATCTGCCTTCAAGGCATTCATGTGGACAAGAGTCCCACAAGAGACTCTCACGTGCAGGCACCATTTCGGGTTACCACAACTGGTGGGCCGTGGTTGGCTCCTCCATGACTGCAGCAGCTCAGTCCTGAGCACCTTGTACCAAACCCGAGTGCTGCTGGCTCAGGCTTTGAGGCCTTTGGAGGTCCAGAGGCCTGGATACCATGCCATGTATGTCTCATGGTATCTGACCATGTCATGAATATATGGGACGGGATATGACCAAGGGCCCCAAGAGGAAAAATAGTTACAGAAGGCCTCCAAGTTGGCTTTCCACATCCCTACAAACTCTGACACTTCCTTGCTTTTCTGACTCAGAACTCCTGAGTTTCATTTCACTGACGAGAACACAGGCACTAGGGAGGTGCATGGGACACTGGTCTGAAAGCAACTGAGGGGCTGCTGGGGCCTCGTCACAAATATGGGGCAATTCATCAGGGGACATACTAGGGTTTCCTGCACTCATGTTTCCTTGAAGCCTGAGAATCCGAGTTAAAGGAACCTGTGTCTGGCCTCCCTCCAGGACACCTATAGGGTCTCTGAGCTGGACAAGGGCAGGCGCTGTTTGGAGTTCTGACCAGTTTTTCCCCACCCTTTGCAGTGATGACTTCAAGCCTCATCATGTGACCGATCGTGAGAAGTCTCATTATGTACTTTGCGTTCCCTTCTAGTTCTGAGCTCAAACTCCCAGCCCCTGTCACCCGGGGACAGGGTTGCTCTAATCTCCTGGAGTCTGGGAGGCCTTGGGGAGCAGAGTCACAGAGGATGAGCCAGCCACAGTCAACCCACTGGTCCTGTCTAGCAATCGGCTGCTCGCTCAGGGACTTCGAGCCAGAGGCTGCAGCTGTGGTTTAAGCCACTAAGTTTTGCAGGGGAAGGGGCTCCCAACACAGCCCCAGCTAATTGATCTATCATCACTCTGCCCACGGCTACCTGCTCTCATCTCTTTTGGGGATGAAGAACTCAGATTCCCTTCTTAGAGGAAAACTATGCTTATCTCTCCACACTGTCTACAGAGCCTGTCTTACAGAAAGGTCCCCTTTCTGCTGGAAGCCATCCCTGCCTGAGCTTCTGCCTTCCTGTTCGCCTCCTGAACTCTTTCTTCTCCAGGGACTTAGCTTCCTGGAGCTGCAGAGATGGCGCCCCACAGACCCAGCGCCCAAACTGCAGGAATTGATTATCTTCCAGTTCTGCAGCTCAGAAATCTGAGAGCCAGGTGTGGGCAGGGTGGCTTCCTTCTCCGGCTGAGAAGGAGAGCTTGTCCCCTGCCTGCTCCCAAGTTTCTGGGGATTTGTTGGCAAGCTTTGGTGTTCTTTGGCTTGTAGAGTACTGTCTTGCTATCCTGCTGTCTGCCTCCATTTTTTTCTCTTCACCTCCATTTGTTTCTTTAAAATGTATTTATTTTTATCTTATTGGTGTTTTGCCTGTATGTATGTCTGTGTGAAGATGCTAGATCCTGGAGTTACAGACAGCGTGAGCTGACGTCTGGGTGCTGGGAATTGAACCCAATCCTCTTAAAGAGCAATCAGTGCTCTAAACCTCTGAGCCATCTCTCCAGTTCTGCCATTTGTTTTTTTGTTTGTTTGTTTGTTTGGGGTTTTTTTTTTTGGAAGAAAAATTCCCAGCCCAGAAGTGGTGGCACATGCCTTTAATTACAGCACTTGGAAGGCAGAGGCAGGCAGATCTCTGTGAGTTTGAGGTCAGCTTGGTCTATAAGAACTAGTTCCAGGGCAGGCTCCAAAGCCACGAGAAACCCTGTCTTGGAAAACAAAAACAAACAAACAAAAACAAAAAAAAAACAAGCCAAGTCAAACCAAAACAAAGCAAAAGACAAGTTCTCATATAGCCTAGGCTGGCCTCAAACTTACTATATAGTCCAGAATAACCTTGAATTTCGGATCCTCTTATTTCCATTGAGTACTGGGATTACAGGTATGTACCATAAAGTTGCTTCATCCAATGCACGAGATCAAACCCAGGGCTTCATGTATGCTAAGCAAGAACTCTACCAAATAAGCCTCAGCCTTTCTCCCACCTTCCCTCCCCTCTCTTTGTCTTCGGTACTAAGAAAGGGACCTAGCCTTATACAAGACCTCCATCTCTGAACCTTCCTACCTATCTCTGTCTGTGACAACATCCCCCACAAGCATGTTTCTGTGACTGAACTTCTCCTTTCTCTAAGGACTTGATCATATATTTTTGGGTCCAGACTACAGCACTGTGTCCTCATCTTAGTCACATCAGCAACAAATCTGTTTCCAAATAAGGATAAATTTTAAGGTTCAGGGGGTCAGGGCCCATGATGACTAATATTGAATATCAATTTTATAGGATCTTGGATCACCAAGGAGATGAGATTCTGGGCTTGCCTGTGACAGATCGTATAGATTAGGTTCATCTCTGCACACCTATGAAAGATCATCTAGATTAGGTTAGCGGAGATGAGAAAAACCACCCTTCATGCTGGTAGCACCACCCTCGGGTTGGGATCTCAAGCTCTATAAAAAGCAAGAAAGTGAGCTGAGCATGCCCAGTCAGCAGTCAGTGCTCTCTTCTTCTTCTTCTTCTTCTTCTTCTTCTTCTTCTTCTTCTTCTTCTT
>LOJH01063060.1:361-10776 GCA_001685095.1 Ellobius talpinus
ATAGAATTGGATATTTATTACTTAAAGAATGGGGGAAAGAGAGAGAGAGAGAGAGGAGAGAGGGAAGAGAGACAAAGAGAGAGACAGGGAGGGGCCCCAAGAGAAACACACGCACGTGCCAAGAGAAAGAACAGATAGAGATCCAAGATGGCGGGGGAGGAGGGCAGGGTCACCGGGAGTGGGCGGGCTTGCCTCTTAAAGAAACAAAAACCATAACAATCTTGAGACCAGAAGTACCAGCATGCTGGGGTCATGCATCCAACACAAAGGCAAAGGTGGCAAATGGTGACCTCCAATAAGAGTTTGCAGTCTTCTTTATACATCTCAAGGAGTTCTAAAAGTAGTGTGATCATTCTATCTAGGATTGGCTTATGCAAGTGACAATCATCAATACGTTTCTAATTGGTTAGGGCTAATAGGTTGGCTAAGGCTGTACCTTTTAAATTCTTGTACAAGTCTGGATAAGTCCCAGGCTATGTCTTTATTTGGTTATGCCTTAAGGTAATGGTGGGCGTTAGCTCAGCTTTAGTACCTGCAGTTCTTCAAGTTCTCACTGTCAGGAGCCTTGGCAATTGGTTGCCCTTTGTTTGTGTCTCCCTCAGAAATTGTGTTTTAGTTTTAAGAGGCAGGAACTGAGAGGCCTAGTTCTTAAGTGAGTTAACTTAACTAGTTAAGGGGGCCTTTCGTGATATTTGCCTGGCCTTCTCAGAACTGGAAAACTTGAACGAAGTTAGCAGAGGGTAACCGTTACATGTTGGGTCCCCTTGGAGCTGAATTTGGAGGTGTGAGCTGTCTGGTGTGGGTGCTGAGAACTGAGCTCAGGTGTGCTGTAGCAGCAGGGCTTGCTCTCAACATCCGAGCTGTCTCTCCAGTCCTTTGTTCTTTTTTTTTCTTTTTTGAAATGCTTATTCCCATAAAATTTCCACTTAACATCTAGGTTTCTTTTTAAAATTCCAAGCGCATTGTTTAAGTTGTATTGTTAATTCTTATATATTTGTAACTTTCTAATTTTGTTTTTACTGTAGATTTCTAGTTTGAACCAGTGTAGTGTGAAAAGATACTTGAATACTGTTATGCCCAGGTCATAGAGTCCCCCCCAAAACCAACTAGGAGACCTGGGTCCTGTATGGAAAAGCAAAGAGCCTTTATTCTTACACAAGTTTGCAAACTCCGTTTCTCTGTGTGTCCAATGTATTGGAGTGATCAGAGAGCTGCAGCTCAGTTGGGGGTGGGGTTTTACAGTAGCAAAGGTGAGGGTGAGGGATTTCTAAGGTTATGGACCCCTGATTGACTGGCATTTGTCTAGGGGTGTCCTGGTGAAAAGCAGTGGGTGTGTGCTGGCAGGTGACCCTGTCTACAATGGTTGGAACATTAGGAATTTCCTTTGGATGGTCTATTCCGGGGTGGTCTGTTTGCGGTCTTTCTTGGAACCAGGTATTGCTTCAGGGTAAACTACTGAGTCTCAGGCCTCTATTGAGGTTGTCGTGGCTGCGTCGTACAGATGCTTTCCAGTCCTTTTACATTTGTTGGACTATTTGTTAGGACTCTAAGGGAGAGGATGCCCTATCCACTGTGAAAAATGTGTTTTGTGGTTGTTGGATGGCCTATCTTTAGATGCTTTTGGTATAACATATCTTCCTCATCCAGGGTTTCCATGGCTTTGTGCCTGTTTAGTCAGGATCTGTTATCACGCATGACCTTTTTGACATACAGTATTGTATAGCAGGCAGGAAATATGTTCATACTTACTTGTTTTGGCTACTTAGACATGCAAGTATATGGTGTGATGTGTCTGCAGTTCTAGCTGATGAATGGATCCCTGAATCTTTATAATGGTGTTTTGTGTGCTCCTTTTTTTCTACCTGAGTAGCAGGCAGGAATCAAATACCTAGTCTTCCTATGGTCAGACTTGAGTGAGGCTAAACTGTAGTCAATATTAGCTCTCATGTGTCTGTAAGACAAGGAGATTCTGGTCACAATGCCTTAGAGTCAAGTAGAATTTAGGAAATAGATTTATTTTGTGTATATGAATGTGTTCTGGTATTTGTTTGTTGTTGTTAGCTTGATACAAGCTAGGTTTATCTGGAAAGAGGGGTCCTTACTCTAGAAAATATCTCCATAAGCTTGGCCTATAGGCAAACCCGTGGGCATATTCTTGATTGATGATTGATGGTCTGGCCTGCTGTGAGTGGTTCTGTCCCTGGGCAGATGGTCTTGGGGTATATAAAAAAGTAGGCTGAGCAAGTGAGAAAAAGGAAGCCAGATGTTAATAATTAGCAGCATTCTTCCATGACCTCTGCCTTAGTTATTGCTTCTAGGTTCCTGCCTTGACTTTCCTCAGTGAAAGACTATTAATTGGAAGTGTAATATGAATAAACCATTTCCTTAGCAAGTTGCTTTTGATCATGGTGTTTCATCACTATAGTAGTAACTAAGATGGTGCTTTGTCTACATATCATGTATTTACCAATGCCCAAGGATGCCCACAAAGGGTGTTAGATTCACTGGGACTGAAGTTAATACATGGTTATGAGGGTGATCTTAACGTCTGAGCCACTGCTCCAGCACAGAATGTTGTATTTTAAGAAACTTAATGTGCTTACTTTCCTGAGCCCTTTATATGTGCTTCTTGTGGGGTCTGATAATCATGCAGAATGATATTTTAGGGACATTTTAATGTCCCCGTTGTCCCTTTCTCACTACTTTGTACTTGAATAGTCATTTATTTTGAGAGTATAGATTGCTTTGTTATATAGTGATTATGATACCTGTTGTCAAGGAGTGTTCAAATAATTCATTAAATGGAATTATTATTTTAGGTTAGCATTTTTGATATATACATACACACATAAATACATTTAGGTTTTAGTGTATCTTAGAATATTGTATTAGTTACTTTCATGTTGCTGTGATAAGAAACTGAAACTACTTAAGAAAGGATTTATTTTAGTCTGTGGTTTCAGAGGGATAGGTGGGGAAGGTGTGACATGGCTGGCTGAAGTAGATAGATCACATTTTCATCTTCACACAATGAGAGAATAGAAATAGGATGATGAGTCTTATAAAGCCTTGAGGCCACCCTGAGCAACGTATAGTCTCAAGCAAGGATCCACCTCCTACGGGTTCCATAATCTTTCTAAACAGGACTGCCAGCTGAGGACCAGTGTTCAAATACATGAGCCCATGGAGCATCTTTCTTCTTATACAACAAATATATACAATTCCTCAGTCAGTGCAGGTGCTGTTAATGAATCCATATTATAAGGTATACATTTTTAGTGGTTTTCATTATCTCACCTGTAGAGAGCTTGGTGACTGCTAAGTGTTGCTTATTGATCGATGTCAATAGGAATCTAAGTCATGCAGAGTTTGATGACTGCTAAGTGTTGCTTTTTGATTGATGCAGATTAAAGAGAAATGAATATCATCACTTTCCACTTTGATACTTGAGTTTCCCTGGCGTGTCCTTGGAGTCACAGAAGAATTTGATTACACATTTTACCATTAGACTCAAAGGATGGACATTACCAGTTTGTCCTGTGGTGAGTCCTGTTGTTATTTTTGAGAGAATCTGTTGTAGGTCCCTCCTACACAGTGTAGAGCCAGAGGTCTACCAGTATGTTATGGAGTGCTGAGGTATAGGCCCTCAGTGTGTGCTTGGGAACAGGCACTTCATAATCCATAACTGATTTTTGTCATTATAGGCAAACTCAGAGTTATATTTCTTAGAACTTACATTTCTTTGGCTTTAAAGCAGAACTGATGTATTTTTCTTGGTGGGCAAGACAGTTCACCATTGCATCTTCTTGCTGTAATAATTGCTGCTGTGGCATTGTAGGTTACTAGAGTTATATTTGCAAATTATCTGAGTGAACTGAGTTATGTATTAATTGCAAACAGATGAACTCCCATCCTCACAGTGAATGTGGGCTTTTTTTTCTTGTTTTCAACTTTACTGAAGCATGGTAAACAAAAATTATATGTATCCAGGGAATGCACCGTGATGTGTTAGTGTGTGCTGTGAAATGGCCCTGCTGGCAGACTACTGAATGCAGTATTTATACCTCATAATTACTATTTGCAGTGGGGGAGAAGAGTGGAAATAAGCTCATTTAAGATCTATTATTCCATAGAGTAAAACTATTTTTAAAATTACAATAGAAAATGTGATTAAAATCAAAATTTTCCTTTATCCGCACTGCTCAAAGTAAACATCATTCACATTTTGGTAGCTTTTGTACAGTTACATACAGAGGCACAAATGCTTTTTTCAAAATTGATAAATTCTATCTATACAGATTTATGGCTTTTTGGCCATCCATCAGTTTATACTCTGAGAAATTTTGATGTCCTTGAAAAGTCACCTATGAAATATGAAATAGTGGTAGAAAAGATTTTCTAGAGTTATCCAAAAATGAAAGGATGTGAAATGAATTATTTTGCATATGATTCCAGACTTCCCTCTCCCTCTCTCTAATTCTCTTTCCCTCTTCTCACTCTCTCTGAATGTGGGTTTTTTTTGGCAACTTTGGATTGTTGTGTCTTTTTCCAGGAAGTCTTCTTTCTGGGGACCAAGTCTGCAGTCAAGGAGAAGAAACAGAGGGGGAAAGCCCATTGGTTGATTGCCTGGAAAACTGTAATAAGGTATGAAGACTTACCTCATTGCCTGTGGAGGTATACATCTTTCCATGCAGACCAGTTTGTCTCCAGGGATTACCAAAGGGAATAAAGCCCCTGACAAGGACTAATTACCATAGGAGAGGAACTTTTTCACACTACTACAGGACTAATTACCATAGGAGAGGAACTTTTTCACACTACTACAGGACTAATTACCATAGGAGAGGAACTTTTTCACACTGCTGTAATTGTATGATTATAGTGTTGATCCTGTGGTGCCAAATGCCAGGTGTTTTTAAAATTTTTTAATATATAATAATATATTATATATTAAAAATAATAAGAAAAATAAGAAAGCGAAAGTTTCATTTTTCTCAAAGACTTTGTTTTTTATATTTACCCCATTTATACAGTATGTCCAGGAGTATTATTAAGAAAGAAGGAAGATGAGAAATACCAGTGTGTGGTGAGGTGAAAACGTTTGGAATGTGTCATTAAGGTTCCATGATTAGAGTAAATGGGCAGAGTGAGGTGTGAATACAGAGGAGCCTATCTAGGACCCTCGAGCTCCACGGTAGGCAGTGGGAGAACTTGCAGCTCTCTGGTCATTGGGTTCCCTACCCTAGTCTCCTGAGAGGATTGGTGGGGATATTAACTTGGTTGAAGCAGGCATTTATGGGTGGTTAAGGATTTGGTGACCTTTCAGGGTGAAGATGTGGATTTCACTCAAGAGGAGCGGACTACAAAGGACCCAACTCAGAAGAGCATACCTAATGACCTGGCAGTGGGGGACTGTACAAAGCTGCCCTCTGTAGGTAAGTTGGTAGTTATTCTCTTATGACAGACAGATGCTTCATGTGGAGCTGACACATGTACTTAGTGTGTTTAGGATCTTTGTCAAATCCATTGAGATAACAGTGATAGCAGTTTCTCTTCTAATATATTGAAACATATATTAGTTTTATGAGGATGCATAGCAAATTTCAGTGCTTTGTAAATGCTGTCTGTGTGCTTCATTACTGTGCTGCATGCCTAGCACACTAGGTATTTTTTTTCTTTAAGATTTTGGGTGGTGATGGATGTGTACCTTTAATCCCAGCACCTAAGAGGCAGAGTCAGGTGGATCGCTGAGTTCGAGGCCAGCCTAGTCTACAGAGTGAGTTCCAGGACAACCCAGGGCTACTCAGAGGAACTCTGTCTAGAAAAAAAAACCAAAAGGTTTATTTTTATTTATTGTTTTGTGTGAGTGCAGGTGCACATGTGCCAGCAGCGCCCCTGTGGAAATCAAGGCTGCGCACAGGGAGTCAGTTCTCTGCTCCTCCTTGTGAAAGGGAGGTTCGTTCTCATTTCTGCCACTGCACTTCTGGCCAGTTCTCCTGTTTCTGCCTCTCATCTCACTGTAGGAGTGCTGGGACTGGGATTACAGCTGTGTACCATTGCTCCTAACTTCTTAGTATTTGGTGTACTAGTCTTGTCGCTGTAATAAAACAGAGTAAATAAGCAACTTGGGGAGGAAAAGGTTTATTTGGCTTAAGGTTATAGTCCATTATCAAGGGATGTCAAGGCAGGAACCTATAGGCAGACCCTGAAACAAAAACCGTGGAGGAACACTGCCTTACTTTCTTAGGCTTGCTCGTCTACTTTTCTTATACAGACCTGGCCCTTTTGTATCAATTAGCAATCAAATAAAGGTTCTGCAAACATGCTCATAAGCTAATCTGATGGAGGTAATTCTTCAGTTGAGGTTCCCTCTTCCCAAGTGTGATGTTGTTAGTCAAGATGTGGGTTCTGCATATTGAACTAAGGTTGTCAGCGTTATGTCGGAAACTTTTTACCTGATGAACTATCTCAGTGGCCCACGGTGGTATTTCTTAAAATGTGGATCACCTAGTTCTGTTGAAATGTATGTTTATATTTCCACCTTTGATATACTGAATAATTTCTAGTTAGTATTCTATTTGTCTTATGACTTTATCTGAATTAGATGAACTATAATACTTATAAGTTAATTGTTTATTGCCTATGATTTATTTTTGTCTGTTTGATTAAAATGCTAGAGCATCAGAAATGCGAATATGAAATTGATTTGCATTTCAGTAGTCAGATTCTTGGGATCATGGGATAAGGCTTTGTCTTTTTAGTCTTTCAGAAATAATTAACTACTTTTATTAGAATTGTAGACCAAAAGCTGCATTTGATTGTGCCTGCCTGTAATCCCAGTAGATTTATAGGTTTGAGGGGCAAGTGTGGGCTACATGAGACCTTGTATTGGGAAAAAAAATGTATTATAGACCTGAATCATAGAAAAGTTTGCCATCTCTTCCATTAATGCAACTTTGTCTGTGTATAGGATGTCAGACACTTACCAAACCCAGTGCTTTGACTTGCTTGACAAAAGAATTGGTAACTGCACGGAGAGGAGTTCTTCAAGGTGAATGTTTGTGAAGAATAATATTGATCAGTGGCATACATCATTATCAACTCTTCTTTTTGACTCTCCCAAAATTCTGTGATCTCATGAAATAGCATTTTATGATTCAAGTTAATTGCTTTTGCTTTTGCTTGTTTCATTTTTTTGAGTTACTGTGTGTCCCAGACTGACCTGGAACTTACTTTGTACACTAGGCTGGTCTTGAAATCAGAGATTCACTGTCTGCCTCCTGGAGTGCCAAGCTCATTGTTTTATTTACTTTTGTTTTTTTCATCTGTCTGTCTCTCTATATTGTTTGTGTGTGTGCTGTGGTAGAACAGTTTCAATTATATATCCTGGGGTTTGCCTCAAATGCTTCTCTCTCTTTTTTCATTATGGTATAGTTTTAAATAGTTGATTCTCCAACCTTAGATTTGTGTGTGCTGGGATTGCAGGTTTGTATCACCATACCATGCTGTACTTTGATGATACTTCTTCCTTTTTCTCTCTGGTGACATGTTTTTGTTTTATTACCACATATTAATTGTGACAGAATTAATATTTAGCGAATTTTCCTCTAAATCTCCAGTTTGCTTACTAGGTTTATTTAAAAAAGCATGGAGACATTTTTAACTTCTTTGCTATACTGTTCTATTATTTAAATCTAATCTTATCTTGTGGATTTAATTCCAGAATTGGAAAAACATCTACAAACCAAAGATTTAACTCTAGAGCAAGGTTTTTTGACAAGACATACCTTTATGGAGACACAGCAGGTGGTAAGTTCAATAAAAAGTGTATTTCCTATTTTATGTACTTAGCCAAGATTGGCAGTTTTTTTAAAATCTAAAGTTAATATGAAACTGGCCTAGAAGACATTTTCTCATAGGTAGACTTGCCCTCATAGCAAACCAAAAACCCATGCCATGATAAATCCCTGGTTGAATTTTCCCCAAAGGCACATGTCTTATTTAGGTGAGGGATTACCTTGAAAATTATCTCCGTATTTTAGTAATCATGTGTCTTGAGTTCTGTTAGTGGTGAGATATTTATTATTTTATGTGTTCTGAAAATGATAAAGAAGAAAATCTCCCTTTTAAAGCAGTAAATTCACTTGTAATGACATAACAATTTGAAATGTCTTCGGAGTGTGTCCCAACATCCATGAGTATATAATGTGTACAGAGTGAGTGTGGATAGAGACATGTTCTAGAAATACTGAGACTTGAGACAGGTTATTATATATATATGTTACTTCCTCTTTCAGGATGCAGTGACCTTTGAAGATGTGTCTGTGGACTTTACCCAGGAAGAGTGGACTTCACTGGATCCAATTCAGAGAAGCCTCTATAGAGATGTGATGCTGGAGAACTACCAGAACCTGGCCACAGTAGGTAAGACTGCCAACATTTATTCTAGCTTCATAAACAAACAGAAATAGTGTTCTAGAATGTGATGTCAGCTCAGAGAACAGTGAGAAATAACAGGTTAAATCCCTTCCTTAATATAATTATTCCATCATGGTATTTCTCAACCAAATGGTGGTTAGTAGCATAACTATTGCTGTACTAATAGTGTTGTTTTGAGATTCTTTCTCCTTTTGACTTGTTTTTGTATTATGGCAGGGTCTTACTCTATAGCTCAGACTGGCTTTAAGCTCTCAGTATTCTCAGTCTTCTGAGAGCTGGGATTACAGATGTGTGCTATCAAACCTGGTTGTTGTTTTGATTTAGCAATCTTTATGAATCTGTTTTTAAAGATAAGATACAGATTATTTTTTCCATGTAAGAATAAAGAGTAATGGCTGGGTATGTTTCTTTGTGGTAGAGTGCTTGTTTAGACATATGTGGCTTTGGGTTTGATCTGTATCCCTGGGGAGTAGCGGTGGTAGTGACTTTATAACACTTTCGTTACTTTTACTAGATCTTATTGGAAGAAATAGGTTAGTGCATTTTATTTTACATTATTTTAAAGCATAGACTTTTCAATAATAATAAAGTCATAGGAATATTACACGTCATTAAATAGTATTTATTTATTTATTGGCAGTAGTGGGGATTGAATTTAGGACCTTGTACAATCTAGGCAAGGGCTCTACTACTGAACTATATCCTCAGCCATTTTTTGGTTTCTTGAGACAGATCTCACTAGTTAGCCCTGTAGCCATGACTGGCCTGAAAGTCGTGATCTTCTTGCCTCAGCCTTGTGAATGCTGAGATTACATATAGAGATTGCATGTATCCATCAACAGACTTGGTTCTCACTGGTATTTCTTAAATGTGCATTTAGTTATGAATGCGGATTTGGTGGGTCACAGAAAACTTCTTGTCATCAATAGCATAAACATTTGTATTTTGAGTTGTTAATAATTTTAAGTATTTCTTGAGAAATGTAGCTTTCTGTCATTGTGGAGTATGTATGAGACTTCCAGTGTTGTATCTGTCTCTCTTTAGGAGGTCAGTTGTTCAAACCCAGCCTGATCTCTTGGTTGGAGCAGAAAGTAGAGTTGACAATAATGGAGCAAGGAATTCTCCAAGGTTAGTATCTGTTGAAAACATTTCTTGTTAAGTTCTGTATGTTTGGAAGTGTGTCAAAGGAACTGTTAGAAGATTACCTTGAATCTGAAGGCTGAGGTCCTTGGAACACAATTTTAATAGGAAAAGCTAATGTATAGCGTCTGTGATGTACCGTTTTTTCCCCCTTTTCTCTGATTATTCTATTTACCATTCCATTTAATTTTAATAGAAAAATTTGTTAATTACTATTTCTCTGACACCATATCCTATGCTGATCAAATTTTAGACTTAGATGATTTAATCTTTCTTTGCTTTATTATTTAATGTGTTTTAATATGAAAGAAAACATAACTGAAGTTCTGGCCTGGAACTCAACTTTATAGACCAGGCTGACACATATCTGCTTGCTTTTGCCTCCTAATGGTGTGCACCACCACACCTGGCCACATAATGTGGGTTTTTGCCTGTTTTTAAAAATGTAACCTTTCATTTGTTGTACAAATCCTTATATATTTTCTGGTTTCACTTTAGAATGGGAAATGCACCTTAAGACAAAAGGGACAGCACTTGAGGAGGATATATTTTGGTCACAGATGTCAAATGGAAAGCAACTGGTAAGACTCACAAATGAAATTTGCTTTTATGTTTATGGGTGCTTTGCCCGCACATACGTCTGTGTATCATGCATATTTCTGGTGGCCTTGGAGAACAGACTAGGGCATCTGATTCCCTGGAACTGAAGTTATAGACAGTTGTGACCATGTGGGTGCTGGGAAACTAACCTGGGTCCTTTGGAAGAGCAGCAAGTGCTTTTTTACCTGAGGCAGCTCTCCAGCCCCAGAATATTTTCTTTCTTTCTTTCTTTCTTT
>LOJH01063061.1:0-10775 GCA_001685095.1 Ellobius talpinus
TCTCTTGTATTCTGTTGGTTATAGTTGCCTCTGTAGTTCCTGTTCATTTACCCAGATTTTCCATATCCAGAATTCTGTCGGTTTGTGTTTTCTTTATTCACTCTATTTCAATGTTCAAGTTTTGAACTGTTTGCTTCATGTGTTTGATTTTTTTCTTGGTTTTCTTTGAGGGATTTATTAATTTCTTTCTTTTTTTGTTTGTCTTTTCCTCTATTTCTTTGAGGGAGTTTTTCATTTTCTCTTTAAATGTTTCCATCATCTTCACAAAGTTAAGTTTAAAGTCGTTTTCTTCTGGACTAGGATGATCAAGTCTTCAGTTGTGTGACCACTGGATTCTGGTGTTACCATGTTGCTTTTTAGGTTGTTGGAGGAATTCTTGCATTGGCACCTTCTGATCTCTTCCCTCAGTTGATGCTGGCAGTGTCTTTGTGTCTTGGTCCAATCTTTGCAGTGACTGTCTGCATCTTTGTGAATTCTTCTTGGTCTGGTCTGTATTGTCAATGTCTGTGTTTGAGGTCTCTCTTAGTCTGCTTTCTTGGTCTTCTCTCCTGGTTCACTCTCTTGGTCCACTCTGAACAGTCACAGCTTGTGCTTTACAATTCCTCTCTTTGTCCTCTCTCTTGGTCCTCTCAGCAGGAAACTCTCCTGCTGGCTAGAAAAGCTGATGCAGTTTGGGGAGGGGCCTGGGGTTTTGCCCCACTATGGAGGGCCTGGAGACCCATTGCATGGCTGGTCACTCACCTCTTGGTCCTCTCAGTAGTATAGCAAGCTGTGCTTTAGATTTCCACTGAGGTTGCCGGGGAATAGGTGAGTTTGGGGTCCCGATGGGGCTTCTAATTTGCGGGGGTCCAGTGGTTGAAGGTGGGTATTGGGACAGCCTCTACCTGCAGGAAACTCCTGCTGGCTGGCTAGAGAAACGGAGACAGTTGGGGGAGGGGCCCGGGATTTTGCCCCACTATGGAGGTCCTAGAGAGTGGGGTGTCTTGCTGCGTGGCTGGTCATTCACCTCTTGGTCCCCTCTATATTGTAGCAAGTTGTGTTTCAGAGTTCCACTGAGGTTGCAGGAGGATAGGTGGGTTGCAAACTCCATTTTAAAGAGGAGGCTTCATCTTAAGACATAATGAGCTGGGGGGTGGGTGATCTCATTTCCAAAAATGTGCTGCCATAGCAGAAATTTGTATAGATACCCTAAAAATGGCCAATTAAGAAGACAAGGAGCAGAGACCATAAAATTTAACGAGGTCCAGATGTTCTGGGGGGCATCCTGTTCTTGAAGATACTTTGTCAGTAATTTATAGCAGTTTGTTAGGTTCTCGTGCCCAAAAAACTGACCAATGGTTTCAGAAACTACCCTATCCTATGTACTCCTCACCCAATTCCAAGACAATAAAACATGAACTCCTCTGATGACAGTGTTTCCTCTTTAAAAGTTTGCCCCTTCCCAGGGTTTGGGGAGCTGCTCTTCCCTCACCCACTGCGTTGGTGTGGTGGAAGTGTAGCCCAAACTCGAGTTTGAATATTATTAAAAAAAAAAAACCCTCATGTAATTTGCATTGGAAATCCGGCTCTGTGAATTCATTTGGGGACCAGAAACTTGGGCATAACAGGACCTCAGGCACATCATGGAAGGAGAGAATGATGCACACTTAGCTTAGCTTAGGTTAGTTGTCGGAACTCATTCTGCCAATAGCTTTAGAGTACCAGCGTTAGGGTGTGGCCTTGTTTGCTACCTGAGGACTGATAACTGGAAGGGAAAGCAAGCATGCTGGCTCTCTTGCTCTGGCTGGTGCTTGGTGTGATTGGAGAGCCAAGCGGCAGACAGACGGGATCAGAGGTGGTTTCAGCCCTACTCTGTATTTGTGAGTTTGTTCTTTTCATTGCACCTCTTAATACACAGGTTTATAACCTTTGTGAGTTCATGCTTCAGTTGGCTTTGTTCCTTGTCACCATTCAGGGTTGTAGAGTTCCACTTTGTTGTTCATCCCTCAGTGTGTTAGCCTTGCTTTAATGTCCATGGTGGTCAGAGGTTCATCTGTGTTCCAGACTGAGGGGAGGCCAGGCAAACCCAGGCAAGCACAGGCTTGTAGTGGAATCCATTACCTCCTTCATGTCTCTACTGGTAAGCATCAAGCCACATGGCTGTGACTGCTACCCAGGGAGCTATGAAATGAGGTCATCTTTTGACCCACTCTGTGTCTAGTTTTGTTGTATAAAGGAAATGCCTGGTTTGTGGATATTGGTCTCTTATGCACAGTGGAATTGATAGTAACTGTCTGCTAGCAAAAGGGCATCACAGTTACATTTCTGTGCCCTCCACCTTTGTCTCTGCCATTGTTGAAGGCACTATGGCTACCTATGGTGCATCCCCTTGAACTTTGTTAGTTCTGTCATTGAACTATGGGAGGAGATTGACCATGAGACCCAATCTTTCAGAAACATCTCCTCTACAACACACACACACACACACACACACATACCGTAGTCAATGGCTTTTATTCTCCCCCTTCCACCTGATTTCATCTTGTTGTAAGAATAGTCTATTTTCTTTTCAGCTCCAAAAGTCCTAAAATAGCAGTTAGCTAAGTCTGACTGTACTAACAGTGTCCTGTCGGTTTAACATCCAGTTGGGATTAAGTACAACTGAATCAGCTCCCTGATTGGTCCACTATACTGACCCCAATGATGGGCAGTGCAGTTGGACACACAGGAAACAGGCATATAAGATGTTCACAGAGCACACTGTGGTATACTTTTAGTTTCCCAGAGACAGTGTTTCCTATGGTACAGACAACCCTGCCACATCAGGACTGTCACCAGTGTGCTGACAGGGTTCTTTGTGTCTGTAACTGCTGGGTGAGAGCCCTGTTATATGAAACCCAGGGGCGCGGGGCTTCTCTGGGAGAAATATTAAAAGTATTGTCAGCATAGAAAGTTTGTTGAAGATGTTCAAACATTTAGATAGTTTTCTCCACTTTGGATTAACCCTTTAGAAGGGATCTTGATCAACCCCACAGCTCCTGTCTTTAGAGCCAGAAGAGAGAGGCTTCCCTTCTGTGTTGAGGTTACAGACCTTTGTTTTCTACATGTGTGGCGTATATAATAAGCAAGCCAGAGAAGAAAAACCATCATGGCCCTGGACTCGCACCTGCAATCCTTCTCACAATCTGAAAACATTACAGGTAACTTTTTATTACATTTGTTTATGATGTGTGTGTGTGTGTGTGTGTGTGTGTGGTGAGTGTGTATGTGTGTAGGTTAGAGGATATTTTGAAGGAATTTGTTCTTTTCCTTTTTTTGCTTTACTCCGCATGGATCCTGTGGACTGAAGTTGGGTTGTCGGGCTTGGCAGCAAGTACCTTTGCTCACTGAGCCGCATCTTCAGAAACCACTAGGGAGATAAACTGCTTCCTTCCATTCTCACGCAGCATGATGTGAGGTGCTGCTCCCTCTTCACCCTCGGTTTGTTCCAGTTTGAGAAGTCTCCTGTCCCACTGGCTGAGGTGGAGCCCGCAGTGTTTACAGGGCTTCATGTGAAATTACAGACTTGCCTCACAGTGGACAGTCCTCAGTCCCTTAAAAGAAAACATTAAAAACTCCCAGCTTTCCCAATAGACATGTTATTTAAACTTTTTTTCTCTTCTATTTGCTATAAGAACCAAAAGGTCAGATGTCAAGGTAAGTAACTGGGCTTACATTAAGGTTTATGGTGAGAAGTCAAAGGAGCAGCCTCAGTAAGGCCATGTGTGCCTGCAAATAGAGCTCATAGACCAGGGAGGAGACTTAAGAATCTGCTGGTCAGTTTGTTACCACATGTCACGTCAGTTTTGAACCATTTTCTGCCAGATAGATATGCTATCATGGGGGATTGAACTGACTCTGCATTAGGAAAATCTTCATACAATCTCTTGTAGGCAAGAATTGTAGATGAGGCTAGGTAGTCATGTGATTTTCTTGCTGTCTAGAGTTCGACCTGTTCTGGTTCTAGAAAAAGAGAGAAGAATGTGAAAGAGTATAGTGTGAATATTAAAAAAATCATGGCTATAAACAACAGGGTGGAGTTCTGTGAACTACTGATGTCCAGGTTACATCTGGCACATCATAATCCCTGAAGTATTCTCTAGACTAAAGCTAAGCAAGAGAACTGAAGAGTGGGAGGGACCGAGGGAAGGGAGGGGAAGGGGAAAGGAAGAGAGAAGGAAGGGAGTGAGAAAGAACAAAAGAAAGGAAGGAAGTGAGGGAAGGTCTTCCTTTAACCTAAGCCAGCCTGTACTTCTAGGCAGTATTGTGCCTAGACACCTCAGAGAAGGGTCATTCCTAACTTTTTTTTCCCTCAAAACAAGGCTTCTCTGTGTAGCCCTTGCTATCCTGAAACTTGCTTTGTAGACCAGGCTGGCCTTGAACTCAGAGATTAGCCCAGCCTGCTTCTGTCTAGGGTTATAGGCCATAGGCATGCCCCAGCCAGCATCTCCCATCTTTTTTGGGGGGGGCAGTTAATTAAGTTTCAACTCTGCTTCCCTTTCCTCAGGATTTCTCTCTTCAGTGTAGCATATCTCTCAACCATGTGTTCGAACATGTTTCTAGCAGGGTGGAGAAGAACGAGCCAGGGCAAGTCTTTCTGGGAGTCCTGCGACTTTCCCAGAACCTCAGGCAGAACAATTCCGCTCCACACATTTCCATTGTGGGTCTGAGGCTCCGTAACACGTCTCTCTGCTGCCAAGCCAGAGGCTTCTGAGTAGGCAGCAGAGGTTTGCTGCCAGTCTTTTTATCCAAACACTCATAACCTTCAGAACATTCACTGTGGTTGGCAGGCACATGAAAAGGTGATCAGGGGAGACTGGCCCATGGTCCCTTCCTAATAACAGCAGGTTGTGGCCAAGGACCTTGTCTCTGTACCAAGTACGTCCATCATTAAAACAGCCCCATGTGTAGCTATTTGAGATCCATTAAATCAACTATCCACTGATGCAGTGGGGGTCAGCCTTGCTTATGCATAGGAATTATTGAGAAATCTTTAAGTTTCTAGTACTCAGGGTCTTACAGTAGAACAATTCCATCAGAATCTCTGGGGTATGACTTACAAAACTTCTGATACAAAAGAGTTCCTAAACCTTCTTCCAAGCTGGTCTCCTTATTGCTTTTCTCTCTGAACCTTAACTCTGAATATAGGACCCACCTCTGTTGCAGCAAGGGCTACCTGCTTTTGCATTTATTTCTGTTACTCTTAGATTTTAAACTCTGTGAGAGCAAGAGGCCATCTCACTTATCATGTGACTACAGCATGTAGCGCTGGTGCCCTTTCCTAAAGATTTGAGGGAGAACAGAAATGCAAGAATAAAGCAGCGAAGAAGCCACACACTTAGGTTTCTTGGGGCCATTTCTTTCTTTAGGTTCCAGGTTCTTTTTCATCTTCCTTCTGGTTTTGTCTTCTTCCTGTTTATATATGTAAAATATTATAAATGTATATATAAATATACATACATATATGCAGTAAATAACAGTGTTTTTATTTATTCTTTGAAGATTTCATGCATGTATTCAATGTGTTTGGATCATATCTACCATCTATTACTCCGGAGCCTTCCCAAAAATATTTCCCTGATAATTGTATGGCTTTTTGGTTATTTTAAAATAACTGCCTGAGTTTATTTAGTACAGCTCATTTGTGCTTGGGGTGTAGCTATCCACTGGGCATGGACAATTTACCTGAGGCCACACTCCCGAAGAAAAATGACTCCCTTTCCCCAAACAACCATCAACTGTCAATAACTCCTCTGATAGGAGTGAGGCCTTAAGACTTCCTCCCTATCTTTTCTGGAATTCTACCTGGTTTGATCTTGTATAGATAATTACAACTGCTTTGAGTTTATATGTACAATAGCCATGTCCAGTCCAGAAGACGGTATTTCATAGCATTCTTGCTACCTCCTCCTGGATGCTGGCTGAACCTGCAGGGATGTGATGCTGATATAGATGCCCTATCCATGTTCGAGCACTTATAGTCATGTATTCTCAGCACTCTGACCAGTTATGAGTCTACTTTTACTACTGCCCACTGCAAAAGAAGCTTCTCTGACATAAAATAGCTGCACAAATTTATTGTGTAATAGCATACTGATTATAAGGGAGTCTGATCACATGGCCACTTAGCATAACAAAGGTAGGTTCTCCACAGGGTCTATGACTAGGGGTTACCCACACAACCATCATGCCACTATTGCACCAGTGGGCAGTCTTGCAGGTCAGTGGTGTAGCATAAGTGGTTCAGCCCTGGGTAAGACCATTTTTGTCTTTTCTCCCAGCAGTCTGTGTAGCGTCTTTCAGCACTAGAAATCAAGCCAGCAGTGAGAGTTTCCTGGTCCATGCTGTCGATCTCTCTGTTTTACAACCAAAGTGCATGGTGTTTTCAGTAGTATGATTTTACCATCTAGTTGTGGCAGGAAAAGAAGAATGGGGAATGATGATTTGAGGGACTCTGGGGTCTCCTTGGCCGATGACTCACAAGGGATAACTTGTTCCTGGCACTGAGATTTTGATTTCGTGGACGGTGTCTTTTTCTTCAGCCTACTTTTGTCACAGCATGATTGTCCTCTACACATTCTCAGTTCGGTTCACTCTGCACTCCATTCTCTCCTTGGTGAACTCATCTACACATGTGGCTTCTGGTCTTTCCTACCTGATGGAAGGGTTCCAAGCCACACTTCTCTGCATTTCAGACTTATTTTTCTTCTTCTTTTGGAAAAGAATCATGGTTGAGAGCTTAGATCTGGTGCTGCAGAAATAAGGGTGGATTTAGATCTCAATTTAAGCACGGTCTATTCAACTTATTTAATTTTTGTGGTGGGAACATGTAGCAGAGCCAATTGCTTATGTCATGATGCCATGAATTAGAAGTCATAGACAGGAAAAGTAAGATCCTAGAGTACGTTGAACCTCTTCTAGGGCACATTTCTAATGACCTAAGGCCTCCCAGAAGACACTGCTCTGGACATCAAGATTTTAACACATGGACTTTTAGGGAATGTAGAGGCCCAAAAATGTGAGCCTATTTCTACCTTGTCTGAATGTCAGGGAGTTTGAGATTGTTCAAAGTTGTTGATAACTGATAAGAATAGAGCAGCTCGGCCAGTGAAAGAAATCCAATTAGGTCGAACCAAACCAAATCAAATTGCCCATTGTTTTATTAAGAATGACGCTCTCTGGTGGCCAAGTGCATGGTGGGGAGACATGACAGCAGGGAGCCCATGCAGACCCTAAAACTACATGTTTCTCCTCTAGGAAGCCACTTAAATACTCTGTGGGAATGGTTCTGACCACTAGGATGTGGAGTTCAGAGCAATGCAACTCCCAGGCCAGGGGCTGGGGCTATGTTCCCAACTTAAAAATAACCAGGGCTACACATCCTGACCTAAAATGTGGTTAATTGGTTCTTTTGACATTAAGGTGGACCATACAGGTAGATCCACTCCATCCTGACAGATGATCAGGATATGCAAGCATACTTCTGCTCCTTCTTCTGTAACAGGAGGTTTGACCTAGGGAATGGCTGCCTTCAGGATATTTGGTCTAGGGTGGCTTCACTGCCTAAACAGCAGAATGCTAATGAATGGATTAGTGGATTGATGGCTCAAAGTATTGAAGCAATTAACTCTTCTTCGAGTTGTGTTTTGTATCATGTTAAAGAAGCCTTTTGTTGCCTTCTTCCCCCTTTTATATTGGTGCTAATTTAAGTTAGAAGAATTAGTTAGGAACAAGCCTAAGGTAAGGTTAAGCGTTCATCATTCATAATAAGTCTCTGTGTTGATTTTGGAATTGGCAGTCCAATAACAACAACAAAAAGCCCGCTACAGGCCGTTGTGTAGCTACAGGCCACTGTGTAACTTTCTCTACTGAACCACACACTACAATTTTCCTGTTAGAACTTTAGCTATGGGGCTCCCCACTACCTACTTCTTGCTAGCTTGTAGGCATACTCTCCTGTCGTCTGCCATTGAGATGTTCAACAGTGTTCTAGTTTCCTTTGCTATTGCTGTGATACAACACTTGTCAGATCCAAAGGGTACCCCATTATTTGCCTCCTCCCTCAAAAGGGAAGGCCTATTGGCCTGGTCCAAAATTGAGTTTAGGTTCAGCTCAAGCTGGACTATGGAAGGATTTCTGGTAGTTAGAGAAAAGCCAGCATTTCTCAGGGACTTATGAAAAGTTTTCCCATCTACCTGAAGTAGTCATTTCTCTTGCCTCTGGCAGAAGGGATATATATGACAGGCTTCTCTTCTCCTACACACCTCTTCATTCTCTATACAATGACAAGGTTTCTCCCCCTGTCCCTGCTCTTCTCACTCTTCTCATGCTTGCTATTCTTGCTTCCTTAACCACAACCATGTCCAGTCTGCTTCCTTTTCTCTCTGCTCTGGACACCACCAGATGCTTATGGCTGTTCTCTCTTTTCTCCCAAATAACCGAGCAGATCTTTTGGTGGCATATTTATTGCACCCCTGCTTACAACACTGGCCAAAAACAACTTGGAAGGGTTTATTTTGACTTACATTTGCTGATCACATTTCGCTATTGAGGGAAGTCAGAGAAAGAACTCAAGGCAGCAACCTGAAACAGAAATCATGTAGGAAGACTGCATGATAGCTCATTCTCTGGTCACTCAGCCAGCTTTCTTACATAGTCCAAACGCTCCTGCATAGGCATGGTACTGCCTACAGTGGATGAGGTCCTTTCACATCAATCATCATTCAAGAGATTCTTTTACAGACATGGACACAGTCCATTCTGATCTGGGCACTCCCTCAGTTGAGACTTCCCCAGGTAAGTTAATAGCTGAAGCTAACTAGGGCAAGTAGGAAGAACAGCTTTTCTGTCCTATATCTAGATAGTCCAGATGAGTGATGTGCCCTGTTGCAGAGCAGACTCCATCTGAATCATCTGCATCTCATTTCAGCTTAGTAATTCACGAATATCTGTGGCTCTGGCAGCTGTTTGGGGTGGAGTACAATAGGGTTCTCTGAATTGGTACATGAAAGCAATTTTATTAAGATAGGAAAACAGTGTCTATTAGGGAAGGAGGGCAGGTGGTGATGAAATAGCTGCGTGACTCCGTTGTCTGTTGACAACAACCTGATCGTTAAAATGTCTCGATTCTCTCTGAGCGTTGTTTGTTGCATCACTACCTATTCTCCTTTTAGTTTATAACCAAAGCTGATTTCTGCCTCTTACAAATTCCTCCCCTCAATACTTTGGCTTTCCTTGTTCAAGTGTTTGGATAGTAAATTTACCTTTACACGTTTGTACTCCAGACATTCATATCAATTTGTAGAAAGGGAAATGGAGAACAATTCAGCCTCAGTGAAATGTCAGAAAAATACCCAGAAGGCACCAATGCAATACTTGAGTTTCAAATTTTGAGAATGGAATTAGGCCACTAAATCAGTTTTCTGCCTGTGTCGTGGACCATGGGGACATGTCCCAGTTCTTCAGCAAAAGGGCATCTTCCGCTCACTCAGTACAACTCACAGGTCTGTGCTGGGGACCTATGGGAAACCTTTGGCTGCGGAACTAATTGAATCTGCATTGAAATGACCTTTTTCTTTCTTTATTAAATATTCGGTTTGCCCCACAACCTTTGTCTTTGGCTTGCTTGCATTATTCTTTTTAGCTACACAGTTTGGCTATCTTCCAAGGTTAAAGGAAAAGAAAATGGGAATGACTCATACTTTTCACATTCTGGGAATGATTTTACTTTTGGGCTGAAGATAAGAATGTACCTTTGTTGCAGAGGGGAGACAAGCCGGTCGTCAGTGCAAATTATCTCCAGTGCCATAGCCAAGCTAGAGCATCTCTTTGTGTATGTGCAGGTGATTTTCAAGACAGGGTGTCCGGTAGTCCTGGAACTCACTCTGTAGACCAGGATGGCCTCAAATTTACAGAGATCCATCTGCCTCTGCCTCCTGAATGCTGAGATTAAAGGTGTGGGCCACCACTGCCTGGCTAGGGTATCTATTGTATTTCAAAAGGGAGCAAGCATAACATGGGGTCCCGATTGTCATCAGACCCACAATGTAAGAGCTCTAACTCTAAGTGTAGGTTTAACGTATTCATGGCCACATTTCTTTTCCTGGGTTAGGAAACTGCACTTTGTCAATAGTCTCCTTATTAACATGCTGTCTGCCTCTTCTATTTGCTTCCACTGTGCCTGCTGCGATAGTGATTGCTTTGTGTATGCAGGAACCATTGCCTTTGGAGATTAGGGAGACATTGGGAGTAGAAATAAACCAACAGCTCCCACCCATCTTATAGACAATAATAGAAAGAGCTCTTGGGAAAACAAAGGTGGATTAAAAACGTAGGTTTGTAACTATGTCTATTTTCCTCTTTACATGACCCTTATTCTTGTAATTTGTCATTTATAATTGAATATCAAATCTAGAGAAATTATTAAAGTAGTGAGCATTTTTTTAGGCAATAAGAAAAAATCGTGGAGAAGTTTTATCGATTGGGATTATTGAAAAATCTTTCTATCAAGTTTAGGAAGTCTTCGTGGACTATAGAGTCACACTTTCCCAAATGTCCTTCTAACCTTTATTTTTCTTTTTTCTTTTCTTTCTTTTTTTTAAATAAAGCAAACAATCTTTTCTCATTTTACATACCAATTCCAGTTCCCACTCCCTCTCCTCCTCCCATGCCTTCAAACTTCCCCACATCTCACTGAAAGACCTGGATAAATCTAGACCCCTCTAGCAGAAAAAATAGAGCCAAAAATCTAAGCAGGG
>LOJH01063062.1:0-10775 GCA_001685095.1 Ellobius talpinus
AAAAAAAAGAAATTGAACTCGGGTCCCCCGAAAGAACAGTAATTGCTCTTAACCACTGAACCATCTCTAGCCCTAAACCTTTTCCAGCGCCAAAAGATAGGCACTGAAAGACCATACAAACACGAAAAGCTTGTAGTTATCATATACATTCAATTAATCTCTACACTCTAACTTGCTCTTAATCTCTATTGTTTTTAAAAATAAAACTCCCAAAACAAACAAACAAACGAACAAACAAACAAACCCCCAAACCAAAATCCAGCTCTGGATATTTAACTGTCTGTTGTATCCAGACTGATGAAATTTTTGGGTTAACTGAGGATCATGAAGGACACAGAAAATCCCTGTACTGGGCCCCTGGCTGACCTGACTGAAGGTCAGTCCTTGGACGGGACACTCCTCTTGGACAAAGAGATCAGAATACTTATCTTTAAACTTATTTTCAGGTACATGCTCTTTTAATTTTAAACTATAAACCTTAAATGAAGTACGAGGCTTCTATCGAGGGCCACCATCTCAAAAGTAAAACAGAAAAGAAACCTAATGACCTTAGAAGTGAAGACAGCTTCACAGCTGTGTTCTGAACTGGGCAAATGTTTGCAGCAACGCAAACCGCCTCAGGACTACAACTCCCAGCATGCCGCGCCCTAGACCAATGTTTATTGGCCTTAGAGAGAAAGGATGTCCCCAGAATCCAATCCCGACGCGGCGGAGGCTGGTCCTTTCTGGGTTCCGGCTCCGGCTCCTTCCCCCGCCCACCCGGGCGGCGCTGTCCCTGACCGAGCTGCGAGAGTGAGGTGGGTCTCGGTTGTGCTGAGGTGACGTGGGGGGAGGCGGACGCGACGCGCGGGGCGCTTGGAGCGCGGCCTCTTCGCTCTCGCAAATGGCTTGGAAACTGCTGTTTCGCTTCGTGGGTTCCAAAGGCCGCCGGGGGCTGTATGTCCCTCCGCCGTGATCCTGTACGAGTCTTGCCACCCTCCCGCCCATACTGTTGGCCTTGGACCACTCCCTGCTCCTCCCAAACATCGTGCCTTTAGGGTCGCTCTTCGTGCTCTTCCACCTCCAGCCCCAAGCCCCTCGACCTCTCTGAACCCAGCTCCTGCCCTCCAGGACGCTGTACCCTGACTCCTCCAACTTTCCCCTGCCCTCTCCACTCAGACAGCCTCTTTGGACACTTCTGCATCCTTTGTCCCCTCTCCGTGACCACGTCAGACTCAGGCTCCTTTGATGTTCCATCTCTGAGCCACTATGCAGCTCCCGTGAGTCTCCACACCTTGCTCCTGGTCCTTCCACGCTACTCGCGGTGCCCTTGACTTGTACCCAGATCTGGAACTTTAATCTTTCAGGCCACAGATTGGAGTCTCCCCTCTAATCCAGCCTTTTATCCTTCATCCCTTCATCATCTGTGATCACCAAGCTCTGTCTTCTTGGCTTGTTCCTAGAACTGGTCCCTCCTCTGCACGCTTGCTCCAGACTCTGTGCCTCTGAGCTCCTAGGAAGAAAACCCAGTATGCACTAGGTCTCTTCTCCCTCAGATCTTTGAAGTGCAATGTGAATATGACCTTGTATTTGAACTGTACTGTCTTTTCAGTGAGTAATGGACTCCCTCCCTGTTCCTGCCAGTTCTGGTCTTGCTCATCCATCCATCTTGCAAGTCATAGTTCAAATACCACCTCCCCCATGAAGCTGCTTCTGAGCCCTCTTCAGAGACACTCTTGGAGTGTCTGTGTGGTCCTAACTGCTGTAGCACTCTCCCCCTCTTTCTTCCTTTTCTTCCTCCAGCAGCAGTGTAAAAACTTCAGCTTGGAGTGATGGGGCTAGGCTTCAGGTTTTGCGTGAGTATAGGCTTTCAATTGCTGTGTGCTCCTGGGCTAGTGACTTAGTTTCTCTGCATTTCAGTTTCATCATTTCTAAAATAAATATGAAAAATGAATAGCTGAGCCCAAGAGGCAGAGGCTGGCCTGGTCTACATAGTGAATTTCAGGACAGCCAGAGCTACGTAGTGAGACCCTGTCTCCAAAAAAAAAAGAATAGTAAAGATGAATTGAGATGATGCATGTGGAGTGCTCAGCTGTAGTCTAGTGCTTTGTAGGACCTTTAGAAAATGTTACCTTTTTTTTCCCTCCAAGACAGAGTTTCTCTGTGTAACTTTGGAGATTGTTCTAGAACTTGCTTTGTAGACCAGGCTGGCCTCGAACTCACAGAGATCTGCCTGCCTCTGCCTCTCGAGTGCTGGGATTAAAGGCGTGTGCCACCGCCTGGCAGAAAGTGTTACATGTGCAGTGCTGGGGCCATGAAGGATGGGGACAGATGTGGCTCAGTCACTTTTTTCCCTGGAACGTAATGTTCTGTATTGTGTTTACAATCTGTTTCATTTTATTGTGTCATAACTGTATGAGGGTGGTAATCATAATCTTACATCTTTTTAAAAATTGTATTTATTATTCAGTGAGTGTGGCGGTGGCACCACAGCTTGTATGTGTAGGTCAGAGGACAGCGTTCAGAGTCAGTCAGTTCTCTTTACTGTGGGTTCCAGCACTGAACCCAGCTTGTCAGGCTTCTGTGGCAAGTGCTTTTAACCATAGCCAGTCAGTCTCATCGGTCCAATCATCCAACCCTAAATCATTCTACTATTTAAAAAGAAAAAAACCCATTTATTTATTCGTGTGTGTGTGTGTGTGTGTGTGTGTACTTGACACCATGTGCATTGGGGCTCAGAGGACCACTTGCAGGAGTTGGTTCCTGCCTCCTTTCATGGTGTCCTGGGGATCAAACTGAGATTCAGGCTTGGTCACTCGTGTCTTTATCTACTGAGTAATTTTTCCACCTCAGTTTAAATATGTGTGTGTGTGTGTGTGCACCTGAGTAAATGTACATGCACCACATGTGTGCAGGTGCCTGGGGAGCCCCTGGAGATGGAACTACAGGCAGTTGTGAGCTACCTGATATGGGTGCTGGGAACTGAACCTGGGTCCTCTGCAAGGGCAGCAAGTGCTCTTAACCACTGAGCCAACTCTCTAATCCCAACTCAGTCCTTTATTTGTTTGCTTATTTGTTTGTTGAGACAGAACTCTGACTGTTCCAAAACTCATGTAGACCAGGTAGTCCTTAAATGCACAGAGATCTGCCTGCCTCTGCCTCCCAAGTGGTGGAGTTAAAGGAGTGTATGTACCACTATGCCTGGCAGTCTTTTTACTCTTTTTAAATTATTATGTGTTGTGTTCTTATCTGCATATATGTCTGCAGGCCAGAAGAGGGCGCCAGATCTTGTTGCAGATGGTTGTGAGCCACCATGTGGTTGCTGGGAATTGAGCTCAGGACCTCTGGAAGAGCAGGCAGTGCTCTTAACCTCTGAGCCGTCTCTCCAGCCCCTTTTTACTCTTTATATTTACCCAGCATTCAGCCTTGGATATATACTTGGTAAAATATGATCTCAGCAGTTTTAAAAGAGAGTGTACAGTTGGATGTGGTGGCACATGCTTTTAAGTCTAGCACTTAGGAGGCAGAGGAAGGTAGATCTCTGTGAATTCAAGGCTAGCCTGGTGTACATAGAGAGTTCCAGGACAGCCACAGCTACATAGAGAAACCTATTTAATAAATAAATAAAAGAAATTAGTGGAGGCCACATAGCTCCTTGTATATAGATCCTAAAGTCCTAGGTAGAGTCAGCAGAGGCTGAGATTAAAGTTCTCATCCATTTACTTTCGCATTCAAAAAGCTTTGAGCCATACAAAGTTACTACAATAATAAGTATAACATTCTGCTACAAAGGAGAAAGTGGGCACAAGTCAGGAGATTTTCAAGGAATCGTGGGTGAGAATAGAAACAAGAAAGCATGCCAGGCGTTCTGGATATACTTCTGGCCTTCTGTTATTCAGTTCACTGTAGGGGGTATATATTTTATGTTGCTGTATCTGGTAAGGATGTGTATATCGTCTGTGTGGCTGATGTTAGTATGTTGGTTGTATGATATGTAGTATGTCTAGCTGATAGCTGCGTTTGGTGTGGGTATAGCTGTGTGTCATCTAAGAATGTAGCTGTGTGTGTGTGTGTGTGTGTGAGTCTGTGTGATGTCTGTGTGCAGAAGCCAGCACTGATCGATCTATCATGACAGACAGATCTCAAGTCCTGCAGCAGGTCTTATTAGCCGGTTGGTATATTACGGTAAGGGATAGAGAGGGAGAAGTAGCAGTAAGACTATTGAGAGTTGGGCCTTGTAAGTAGCTACTTCTAGTTACGCTCATTTCAGAATCAGTGAATAGATGGCTACTGGACAGGAAGAAACTGAACTAATCTCTAAATGGAAGCACCTTTACTTACATATAAATTATAGTCTAGATGGTATTAAGAGTGACATTCAAATCGCGCTGAAGACGTCCATTAGTGGTGGGTAGCCCTAAATATCTGTGGAAGTTTATCACTTGAAAGTTGAGAAGTAAAAAAAGGCTTTCTACAAGAATTCCAGTTAGTTGAGGTTATTTCGGGGGAGGAAGCTTCAACCAGAATGCAAGATTCTCTGATCTGATGGCCTGACACAAGGACTAAAGGTGTTGACCATTTGTGTTCGTTCCCAGGGTTCAGAGATGGGCAGTGAGAAGGAGCAGAGACTGGAAGCACACCTGCCTGAGGAAGGGGAAGGGGAGAAGCGTTGGAGAGTGGATGGCTCAGAGGGTTCTCAGATCATATCTGGGGAGGAACATGGGCAGGCAAGTCTGTCAGAGGGTCTTCAAGGAACACATTCAAAAATGCCATGGCAGAAAGTCAATGCCCAAGCTGGAGGCCCTGGGAACCCCATTGCTTTTTCAAGCCCAGAGGTGGATGAGAAGCCTTTTATATGTGTGCAGTGTGGCAAAACCTTCAACAATACCTCCAACCTGAGAACACACCAGCGGATCCACACTGGTGAGAAGCCATACAAGTGTTCAGAGTGTGGCAAGAGCTTCTCCCGAAGCTCCAACCGCATCCGGCACGAGAGAATCCACCTGGAAGAGAAGCACTACCAGTGTGCTAAGTGTCAGGAGAGCTTTCGGCGGCGCTCAGACCTCACTACTCACCAGCAAGACCACCTGGGCCAGCGGCCGTACCGCTGTGACATCTGTGGCAAGAGCTTTAGTCAGAGTGCCACGCTGGCTGTCCATCACCGAACC
This sequence comes from Ellobius talpinus, assembly GCA_001685095.1. Taxonomy (NCBI): domain Eukaryota; kingdom Metazoa; phylum Chordata; class Mammalia; order Rodentia; family Cricetidae; genus Ellobius; species Ellobius talpinus. Next base: position 5,148 of record LOJH01063062.1, read on the forward strand.
CACCTGGAGCCAGCACCTTACATCTGCTGTGAGTGTGGGAAGAGCTTCAGCAACAGCTCCAGCTTTGGGGTACACCACCGTACCCACACGGGTGAGAGGCCTTATGAGTGCACTGAATGTGGACGGACTTTCAGTGATATCTCCAACTTTGGTGCACACCAGAGGACACACAGAGGGGAGAAGCCGTACCGCTGCACTCTGTGTGGGAAGCACTTCTCCCGAAGCTCCAACCTCATCCGACACCAGAAGACACACTTGGGCGAGCAGGATGAGAAAGATTCTAGCTAAAGGGGAGCCCTGCTTAGAGAGTGGGGGAGAGCATAGAGTCCACCTCAATAGGAGAAGGAGGCCTTAAGGACCTGCTATGGTCACCTGGCCTGCAAACCCTTCCCTTTGTAGAATGGTCCCATGTTGCCTTTGAAGTCAGGGAATCCTGCCTCCTTCCAGGCAGTTTCCTGCCTTGGAAAATCAGAGTGCCCAGTCTTCACTTCCTCAGGGGTGGAGAAAGTGGGATAGGCTCAGGACATGCGCTTGTCATTGGGACATCAGTCCCCTGGCTTTGTGGGAAGTGCCTGAGATGGTGTCACTGTCTGTGGGTCCTCTAAAGCCATCTAGCTTCAGACACACCGCAGTGCCCTGTGAGTATCCTACCTGTTGTGCCTCATCCAACAACTTCTTGAGCCCTAGGCCGGGAGGCGTGGCCCTCTGTTGGAGGGGCCTCTCTGTCTGAGAAGAGGCCTGTGGTCCGTCAGTAAGAAGGAAAAGGAAGCCTCAGGGATCCAGAGTCCAGGGACCCTCACACTCCCCATGTCTGTTACCTATCTTCCTCACTCCATCTTCTGTCTCCTCAGTGATCACCAGTAAAACACATCAATGAGAAGAACATGTGTACTTACTTGGCGATGTGGGGAGCTGTGGAGATTACTCCAGGGCAGCCTCCCTATGAAAGAGTTGAATTCTGAGACAGACTGTGGCTCCTTTGAAATGTGAAGGATAGCAGCCTAGCCTCGAGCTTTTAGAGGAGGGGAAAGGGAATGAGTCGGCTGAACATCACTACAGCCTGTGGGTTGTACATGCCATTCTTTATCTCATTTGGTTGCCACAGAGACCCCCGAGGGCGGAAGATGAAACCCCAAAAGGAAGGTCACCCAGTGGGTGTGCAGTGGGGCCCCTGACCTCTGCAGCTATTCTGCGTGCTTTTCACGTGGGCCTTGTTGGCCTCTGAAGGAGGCTGGCCTAGAGGTGGGAGCTAGTGTGGCGGAAGTCAGTGTCAAGATGAGGACCTTTCAAACTTTAGGTTATGATTGAACACTTTTGTGGCTGGGAAAAATGACAGTGGCCGGGAGTAGGGGATTGGGAATGGGATAATATGAAAATTCTTAAAACCCAGGATGATAATGTGCCATTAATAGCAGTAGATTCGTCCCTGGGACTCAGACAGGAAGGTTGCCTGGTTTCCAATTTAGGCCTGGTCTCACTTGGCAGTTTCTCACATAGAAGTTTAGTGTCCACCCAGCTTCCCTTTATCAAATACAAGGTACCCCTTCCTATCTCTTCTGTTAGTCTGGGGTCCCGCCTTCTGGGATAAGGAGTGCTCTTTATTTGTGCCCAGTTACCAGAACATGATTCTGGTACCAGAGTTGGCATGGTATGGTCCGTCACTTCATCTAGCAGATGGGGCCCTGCCACTCAGCCTCGCTGGATTATATAAACCAGGAATTTTACACTCACATGAAGGTACCCTGGGAGGTAAAAATATATCCACATTTCACAAAATGTAAACAGACTGCCGGAGACAGTGGTGTGTCCAAAATAATAGAGGGCATAATGCCGTGACCACGGACTGAATCTACTGCCCAGTGCTTATAAATATGGTTAAAATGATAAAGACTGGGCTGACAAGATGGCTCAGTGAGTAAAGGTACTTGCTCCCAAGCTTGATGACCTGAGTTTGGCCCCCAGGACCCACAAGTTGGAAGGAGAAAGCTGATTCCTGTAAGCTGCCTTCTAACCTCATTTGTACCATAGCACGTGTGTGCACACACACACAGACACACACAATAAGTAAATGTAATTTAATAAATCTAAATTGTAGGAGACTTCTCAGATGATTCCCTTGTATTTATGGAGCACCTTATAGAGTTTGCACAGCACTTGTGTTTTATATGCCATTCCTCCCCTCCTCTCTCTCCCTCCTTTTTCCTTCCTCTGCTCCCTCCCACTTCTCTTCTTGAACTGTGTGGCCAGGCTTACCCTAATTTAAGACTATAGCCCAGCATATGCAAACGCCTTTAATACCAGGATGTGAGAGGCAGAGGCAAGTAGATCTCTATGGGTTTAACTCATATAGAGTTCCAGGACAAACAGAGCTACATAATGAGGCCCTGTCTCAAGAAACAAAAAGGAAAAAACAAGAAACCTTAGACATGTAATTTGGCATAAGCAGAAACAAAAGCCTGCTGCAGGACTGAAGTCGACACCAGGGGGCGCGAGAGATTATAAACTGACACCTCTAAAGAAAAAATATCTTCAGACAGATGTGGCGGCACACATCTTCAATTCCAGCACTTAGGGAGCATAGGCATGTGGACCTTCGAGTTTGAGGCCAGCCTGATCTACATAGAGTTCCAGGACAGCCAGGGCTATGTAGAGAGACCCTATCCCTCCAAAGCATTGGAAGACTGCCCCCACCTCACCCCATAGTGTAGCTGGGCTGATTATTGAAGGTGCGTCCCAGTATGAATGCATACTGGAACTCAGAAGAAAATGATGCAGGAAGAATTTGAGGATATCAGCAGAGAGGAGCTTTAAGGAGCCAAACAAATATCTTTAAATGAAAAATTATAATGATTGAAAAATACACTAGAGCAGTGATTCTCAACCTGTGAGTCCTGAACAGTTTAGGGGTCAAACGACCCTTCATAGGGGTTGCATATCAGATAGCCTGCATATCAAATATTTATATTATGATCATAACAGTATAAAAATTACAGTTATGAAGCAGTAATGAAATAATTTTGTGTTGGGGGTCACCACAACATGAGGAACTATATCAAAGGGCTGCAGCATTAGGAAGCTGAGAACCACTGCTGTAGAGGATTTCAGTAACAGACTTGAGCAAGCAGAAGAATCTGCGTGGGCCCGAGGGACGGCTCAATGAGTAAAGTACTTCACCGCACACATCTGACATCTGAGATTCATCCCCTGCTCCACTGTAAAGGAGAGAACCTAGCCTTGAAAGATATCCTCTGCAGCTGGGGAGAGGCTTGGTCGTTAGGAGAGCTTACTGCCCTTGCAAAAGATCTGGGTTCAGTTCCCAGCCCTCACACCGGGTAGCTCACAACTACCAGCTCCAGGGGAATTCCAAAAGACTCTGGCCTCTATAGGTACCTGCACACATGGTACACACAAACTCGGGTAGATGTATACATATATTTAAAAATAATATTAAGTCTGGGCATAGCGGCCCTTGCCTTTAATCCCAGCACTGGGGAGGCAGGGACACTGAGGCAATTCTCCGCAGTTCTCCTGAGTTCAAGGCCAGCCTGTCTAGGGATTGCATTCCAGGACAGCTAGAGCTACGAGGTGAGAGCCTATTTAAAAAACAAACAAAAAACAGAAAGAAAGCTGTTCCCTTACAGATATGTGCCAATCCCCTATTTTTTAAATGAGATTTTAATATGTTCTTTTTCAGAAAAAATTAATTTTTTATTATGTGTGCGCAAGATGTGGGGGGGTGTGCATGTGCCACGGTGTCCACACATGGAATCTGGAAGAAAACCGTGCAGGATCTGTTCTTGCTTTCCTCCTTTACATGGACTCCGGGGATCAGGCCCAGGTTGTCAGGCTTTTGAGGCAAGAGCCTCTCCCCATCGAGCACCCAGCAAGAGCCTCTCCCCACTGGGCACCCAGCAAGAGCCTCTCCCCACTGAGCACCCAGCAAGAGCCTCTCCCCACTGAGCACTCAGCAAGAGCCTCTCCCCACTGAGCACTCAGCAAGAGCCTCTCCCTACTGAGCACTCGGCAAGAGCCTCTCCCCACTGAACACTCAGCAGCCCAGATGATATTAAAAGAAGAGTCTGCAAACTCAGAGTCCAGTTTGCCATATCATAGGAACAAAAATGAAAAGCAGGGCGTGGTGGCATGTTCTGTCACGGCAGCACTAGGGCGGCTAGAAGCGAGGGGTTACCAGAAGCTACAGGCAAGCCTGAGCTATATCTTGAGTTTCAGGCCAGCCTTGGCTACCTAGTAAAACCTTGTCTCGAGAAAAATAAAAGTGAAAAAAGTGATAGAATCCAAAGGGACTTACAGGACACCATCAAGTAGGCTGATGGATTATGGGAGTTTCATGAAGAGGAAAATGGAGGCGGGAGGGATGGAGCATTTTTCAAGAAATACTGATGAAAACCTCCCAAATCTGAGGCTAGAAATGAATGACCATGCCTAAGAGTTTCAAGAGAATTCTGAGATGAGCCAAAGACACCCATTCTAAGAAGTATAGTCCAAACATCATAAAGAAAACTGAGAGAAAGGCAAATTATTATACACAAGGGATCTCCCAAAATATCATGAAGGAATTTCTCAGCAGAAATCCGGCTGGCAAGAAGACAGTGCAATGGCATACTCAAAATGATGACAGGAAAAAAAAATACAGTTAAACAAAAGCTACGCCTGTCAAAAGTGTCCTTCAGAAAGTGGAGGAGGGGTGAAGACTTCCAAGGTCAAAGCTGAGGGAGTTCATCACTAGACCTGATCTACAAGAAATGCTTCTTCCTGCTTTGCTGATTGGCAATCCTAGGGACTCAGTAGGCGGCATCAGGAAAGGCCAGCTTGTGCTGCAGAGACCTTGTCTTCAACAAAAACAACAGGCCGTGGAGGCACAGGCCTTTACATCTAGCACTCTGAGGCACAAGCAGGTGGAGCTCTGTGAGGTCAAGGCCCCAAGGGCTACATAAGGAAACCCTGTCTCAAAAACAAAACAAAGACAAGAAAAATAAAACTGAAGGAAATTCTTGTGTTCAAGCAGGGATACTCAAGTTCAGACAGATAACACAGGACAACAACACAAAGCATGGGAGAGGGGTTGGGATTTAGTTTAGTGGTCCCCAAAAGTCCTAGGTCCAATAGCCAGAACTGAATGGAAAAAAAACACATAAAATATAAATATCATTGGTGATTTCATAATTATAGACAAATATAGATTAATATATTGCTAGGGATTGAATTCAGGGCCTCTCACATGCTAGGAGAACACTCCTTGGCTCTATGAATTATTAATTCTGGGATAGAATTCATTTAAGTTTTTTTTTCTTTTTGAGACAGCATCTTATGTAGCCCAGACTAGCCTCAAACTCACTATGTAGTTGAAGAGGACCTTAAATATCTTATTTCTACCTTCTGAGTTGCTGGGATTACTGGCATATGCTACTCTGACTGGTTTATGTGGTTCTAGAGGTCAAACCAGGGCTTGTGCATGTCAGTTAAACCACCCTATCAACCCAAGTCCTGTGTGGAATTATATATATCTATATCTGTATATACACACATATACATTATACACACACACATACATATATGGTATATGTTATGGTTTTTGACTCTTTAAGAGGCAAGCCACGCCCACTCCCA
>LOJH01063064.1:6582-20572 GCA_001685095.1 Ellobius talpinus
GAGAGAGAGAGAGAGAGAGAGAGAGAGAGAGAGAGAGAGAGAGAAGCTGCCTCTTCGAGAGGGAGATGGAAAAGGAAGAGACTCAGGCTGTAAGCAGGAAGGAAGATCTGCCTGCCTCAGCAGATGGGGGAGGGAGTGGGTGGGGCTTATCGTTTAAAGGGACAGAACAGATCATTACAGGCAGGTGAAATCACAAAACAGCCTAGTATAGACTGTGTTGTACGGATATTAGTGGTGACACTAATGAAAAGGAGCAAACTGAGCAGGGTAAATTACAAAAAGGAAATTTTGAGGAGGTAAAAGACAACCAGGAAGAGGAATGGAGCTAAATCCTGTGTTTAAGGAGATAAACATTAAGAAATGTAACAAAGGGAATGATGACCTTGGGGCAAGATCCCACCTAGCTAAGTTTAAATTTCTGACTTGGGGAAAGAAACTAAAGAAAATCTTAGAGCTGGGTATGGCAGGACACACCTTTAATCCCAGCCTTGGGAAGGCAGAGGATGGTGGATCTCTTGAGTTTGAGGCAAGTCTGGTCTATAGAGTAAGTTTCAGAACAGCCAAGCATGGGCAGGGAAGGACAGAAAGCCAGTGAAGATAAGTGAATAAAGGGATCATTTTCCAGCCCCAGCAAGCAGCAGAACTTGGTAGCTTCAATCACATGGTTCTGGATTTGGAGTTAAGGACAGAAGAAAGGAGTTATGGAATAAAGCCGCTGAGGCTAGGCATGTGTCAGGACTGTTCCAGAAAGGAGGCCTAGTAGAGAGGCCATTGTGTGAAGCTGAAGCCTGAATGGCCTTGAAGAATCCAAGATGTTAGAGATGCCAGAGGTGTGGGATACATGCCAAGGAGATCTGCTAACAAGGAGTGGAACCATTCCAAGAGAGAGAAGTATGTTGCAGTCAACAAAGCTGAACAGCGTTGGAGATCAGAAGTGTGTTTCGACATCAGAAATGAAGTTGCAAAGTTTTGAGTTTGCCCAGCTGGTTTTCAGTCTTGCTTTGGTCCAATATTTCCTCACTGAGCTCCTCTCCCTACATTTTGGAATGGTAATGCCATTATATGTTAGAAGTATGTGATTTTGTAATGGTGTGCTGTGTCCTTTTAAGAGACAAGCCATGCCCACTCCCTCTCCAGTCTGTGGAGGCAAGCTGATCTTCAGCTTCCAACCTGAGTCCCTTCTTTTCTGGCTCCCTCTCCAAGAGGCAGCTTCTGTTTCTTCCTTTGCCCCACTTCTCCCCTTCCCCCTTCTGTTCCCCCTCCTCTCTCTGTCCCTCTCTCTGTTCTCCCCTTCTCTGCTTCCCCTCCATAACTCACTAAATAAATATCCAACCTCACTTTGCATGGTGTACCCATCCGTCTGTCTCTCCTCATAGGACTGGCTGCCCCGTCGAAGTCTCTCACCCACCATGCGGCTCCCTGCCTGGGACTCGTTGTTCCTCATGGCCCACTGCAGCCACTTGGGGAACTGCACTGTCCCTGCCTGGGACTGGCTGCTCTCAGGACCCACAACCCACTGCCTGCCACCACTTCAGGAACCTACAGTGTGGTCTCATAGCCCACTGCCCACTGCAGCTACTCTGGGACCTGCAGCATTTTACCTTTACCATTACAGATTTGTTTTTTGATTTTGACTTTACAGAGGGTGTTAAGTCAGGAGCATAACCCCAGCCCCTGGCATCCATCCCAGCCCCCTGGCCTGGGAGTTGCTTTGGTCTGGACTCCAAATCCCAGCATGCCAGGTCCTGACCACTCCTCTGGGGAGGGGCCAGGACTACTCCCACAGGATATTTAAGTGGACTCCCAGAGGAGAAACATGTGGTTTTGGGTTTGCATGTGCTCTCCCCTTTCCTTTCTCCCCGCCATGTGCTCGGCCACCCGAGAGCACTGTATTTAATAAAACAACGAGCATTTTAATTCGGTTTAATCTGACCTAATTGGATTTCTTTGTGCCAGTGGAGCAGACTTTGGACTTTGAAACAAGTTTGAGACTATGATAGACCATGGGAACTTTTTAAGTTAGACTAAATGCATTTTGCATTATGACATTGTTACAATATTGTGGAGGGCCAGGGAGTGGAATGTAGTAGTTTGGATGTAATTGGTCCCTATATTCTCATAGGAAGTAGCACTATTAGGAAGTGTGTCTTTGTTGGAGTGGGTATAGCCTTCTTGGAGAAAGTGTATCACTGTGGGGGTGGGCTTTGAGGTTTGCTATGATCAGGATACCACCCATTGAGTCAGTTGACTTCCTGTTGTCTCTGAGTCAAGGGCTCTCAGTTCCAACCACATGTCTGCTATGCTTCCCACCATGATGATAATGGACTGAACCTCTGAAACTAAGCGAACCACCCTATTTAAATGCTTTACTTCTTAAGAGTTGCTGTGGCCATGGTGTCTCTTCACAGAAATAAAACCCTAGCTAAGACTCCAACTGAATGAAAAGGGGACAAAGCAGAGAGAGCAGTTTCTCACTTACATGCTGCCTTGCCTCCTTTCAAAGGCTTTGTTTTTTAAGTTACTCTTTGTCTGGTATTTGTTGTGGCAGTGAGAAAAGTAACTAATACCAAGGGGAAAGGAGTCCTCTTATGCCAGAGGATTTGTCCTTAACAAACCTCCTCTGTGGGATAGGTAGTCAGTCAGAACCTAACTGGCCAGGGGACGCAGACACTCGGCTTCAGTCACCCCTCTTCTTTTGACGCCTGCACCGCCTAAGTGGGGAGAGAGCTGGGTGGCACCTGTGGAGCCCAGCACCTGTGGAGCTCCGCACAGAGGTCTAGGCTCAGTAAACACTGGACCTCCTCAGAGGGCTGCAGAACACTCCCCCACACTCCACACCTTACCCACCTCATTTGTAAAAGTCAATTCATGGTGTTTCCTTTCACCGACCTATCTATGACGATCGAAAATTGCAAAGCACATGAAAGCATAAAGCATAATTGGAAAAGTGAGAGCAAGCATCAGAGACAGGCATGACAAGGATGCTGCAGTTAGCAGTCTTGAGACGACTATGATAGGTATGCTAAGGGTTTCTAATCAATCAAGTAGATATATATATAAAACACAGATGGATGGGCTGTGCCATCAAAAAGAATCCAAACCTAAGAAAAGACTGTAAGAAATGGCAGGGGTCAAAACCACTGTTAGACATGAGGGGTGCCTTTTGTAGGCTTGTCAAAAGACTGGAGTCAGCTGAGGACAGATGTTCTGAGCTNAGGGATGAAAGAAGAAAACAGGAACAGAAATGTTTAAAACAAATAATGACTGAGAATCCTCACAAATTAATGCTGGATATCAAAATTACAAACCTAGAAAGCAAGGTCTACAGTCATACCACACTGAAGGTACCCAATCTTGTGGGATCTCAGAAGCTAAGCAGGGTTGGGTCTTCCTAATACTTGGTTGGGAGGACACCAAGAAAGACCAGTTCAACGAACAAAGAACACCCATACCTGGGCAAATACCTTATTGAAAATCAAAGACAAAAGGAAGATAACATGTACAAAGGAATAAAAATAAGACCCAGTCTGACTTGTCAGAAGTTGTGCAAGCAAGAAGTGAGCAAAAGAAAAAGACAGAGCCATTGGTTCCTTCATTGCTCTGTACAACACTAAGTTGCCCATCAAAGGTGAAGGAGAAATGTTTCTCAGACAAATCAAAATTAAGGAACTTTGATGCTAGCTGATTTTTATTTTGTCAACAATATTTTGCAATAAGCTCTTTAAGCAAAGGGAAAACGATACAGCTTAGAAACAGATCTACATGGAAAAAAAGAAGTGAATAAAAGAGAGTAAGTGAAAGTAAAGAAAACATTACTTTACTTTTTCTTAATTTATCTGCAAAAATCAGAAGTTTATTCCAATTGATAACAATAGTCATACTATATTTGCTCATAACATACTCATACTTGCTAATGTATATCATATGTGTGTATATATATACTATATGCTAATGCATGTCATATATACATATACACACATATTTACATGCTCATATACATGTGACCTGACAGCAGTGATTGAATGAACAGGAAGGAGGAAGTAGGATTCTTTTGTGGTTATAAGGTGATCTCTTTCCTGTGAGGTGGTGCCATGTTTTACAGAAGTGAACTTGTAAACTCTAGAGCAAACACTAAATAATTGAAAAAAAAAGATGTCCCATCATAATTCAGTGTCCTCACACTCAGTGGATGGCAGTACCATCCCCTTGGATTTAGGACACTGTCTGAGGAACTGCCCTCAACACCCAGATGTGCGGCCAGCAGATTCCCCTTCTCAAGTGTCTCTCAAGACCAATCATTCCTTCACTCCAAGTCATCATTATCATCTTTTATTAGATTAGTATTGGCCACCTAATACATGCTCCTGGGGAGTGCACATCTTGTATCTACTCCCACTCCCTTTGTTTCCCAAAGCAGCCAGGAGAGTTAAAACAACAACAAACTCTGATCAGTCACCTTTTCATTTTGTACCGGCTCAGCTGAGTGACCCTGGCCTCCATGGTCTCCTCTCTTGCACAGGACAGGACTATGGCAGGAGTCCTCCGTACAGTGATCTCATCTACCGCCATCTCTCTTCTCATCCCTAAGGGCTGTGGAAACCACTGATAAAAGCAGAGCGTGATGGCTCACACCTTTAATTCCGGCACTCGGGAGGCACAGACATGTGGATCTCTGTGAGGTCTAAGCAAGCCAGAGTTTCAAAGTGAGGCCTTACTCAATAAAATAAAATAAAGAGAAACTCTGGCACAAAGATGTCCTCTATCATGCCAAACCCAGACAAAACTCAGCAAGCAAGGCTGGAGAGAGATGTGTTCATACTCTGCCTGCCTGACAATTTGTTGCAGGACTTTCCTCACAAAACAGTCACATGTACAAAAAAACCACAAGAAAGTCCTGCATACAAAGGATGACTTTCATACTTCTTACACAAATCCATACTTGTGTAAAAGGGTTCAGACTTTTTCACAATTGCAACAACTCTGACAAGACACTCTCCAACAATGGCACCTCCACCAACAAGCAGATGGTGACTCCTGCTTTGTGTCTTCAAGAATAAAGGCCTTTGTTTATAACCAGGGCATGTGAGTTCCTCCCTTTCTGTTTCCTCCCTCATTGCATATACCTGAGACTTGACAGAGCATAGACCCCAGATTGTAATTAGTGTACTCATTCCTGAGTATAGAATTTCTTTGTGTTGCTTATTTGTTTATTTTCTACCCATTGTTTTGACTTTGACCTGGGTAATCATTTTCACTCTCAGAAAAAAACAGTAATTCCCCATAAAGCCTTTATCAGCCACTATGGTTGGGTCGGGTATCTAGTAGAGGCTGTCCTAGGATCCCGCAACTCTCCTTTGTGACACTACACGACTGTAACCAATGTTCTGGCTAACTATCCAGTGGTCTCCTTACCATTTGGCCATTTGCTCTACCATATCAAGGGCCATGTTGTAGTACCTGGCCCCTTGACTTGTTCATACCATGGGTTAGATGTACACAGAATGGATGGATGCATACAAAATTGAAAGGGGCAGAGGACTAGGGAGTCTGCTGTGAGATCGTGTCTCCTAAGAAAGTCAGAAACTAGTCCTTTAAAGTCTCTCCAACACAGCTGTCTACACAAGAGCTGAACAAGGGCAATGCCAACAAACATGCTAATGTGTACAGGGGGAAAGCCCAGGAGGCCTCAACACTACTTGAAGAGCTACAGGCAGCAGCAGAAATAGTCTTCTCCAGGGATGAGACACCAATTCGTTATCCAATACCAATGGCCATTCCTTAAAATATACACACAAGCAAAATTAAAAAGGTTGTATTATGTATTTGTGAATATATATTATATACATATATATAAGTTATATATGTATATAATTAACAATTAATGAAAAAGAGGCCATGAATTTGAAAGAACAAGAAGGGAGGTGTGAGAGAATTTGGAAGGAGGAAAAAGAAGGGGTAAACGATATAAGTGTATTGTAATCTCAAAAATAAAAAATGATTTTTACATGAAAGATCTAGAGGAAAAATGCTTATGTTCTTCATCAAGATTATAAAAAATGGTCAATGATTACATAAAATAATAATTGCAACTGTTGGGGTAGCATTTAAAAACATATTTAAACAACACCAACACTAACAAGAATACAAGACTCAGTATCTTGTACATAGGACTCTCAATGTGTAGAGCATTTCCTGAAAGCCTTGAGATCTATGTGTCAATAAGCTGCTTAGACCTAGCCACTGGGCCTTGCTTCAGTGTGAGTTGTGTTGCTCTGAAGCTCATCTATTGACGCTTCCAGTAACTCAGAATATGGCTGTAATTTAGCAGGAGGGCCTTTACAGAAGCAGTTTGGTCAATGAGGCCTTTAGAATGAGCCCACTTCACTGGTTTGCTGTGCGATGCGAGGATGTTTCCTTCCTTCTCTTTTCAGTATTCTAGCAGTTTTCTTAGGGAATGTTTTATGATCTCTAATAACAGTGAGTACTTACTTGGTACCTGGTGCTGTATTGAGCATTTATGTATATTAGTCACTGAAAGTCATGGTCCCTTCCTGAAGGAGGTTTGACTACCACTGGTCCCATTTAGGGGAATCTGAGCAAGGACAAGAAGGACCTTGTTTGGAGCCAGGCTGCCAGAAGACAACAGCAAGAGCTCCTTCCAAACCTGTCACTCTCTCTCCTGCATAACAGCTTCCCCTCATCCTAGAGAGGAGAATAAAGGCCACTGAGCACTAGGCTAAAAGTTCTACTATTGCCAGTCCCTCTCTTTAACTACAGAACAACTACCTATGAAAACTGAATATGAATATAATGTAAAATATGAGAAGCCATTCGCCGCCAATCATAAAATATTACAGTATCTCTTCTTTCCAGCTTTTTAGAGATACCTTTGCGGTCCAGTTCCAGAGTACCCCTTTAGTGAGCAACTAGAGGGGAACTGCTACAGGAACGAGTATGTAACCACCCTTAGGGGCATCATGGACAAAGATGAAAATTTTGAGAATTTATTACTTTAATTTGAAAATATTCTAAAAGAATATAAAATAGAGAAATGGGATCTGAAGGAAGAAAAAGAGAATGCTGAATGTGGATTGTAGAAACTTGCTTGTTCCCTTCAAATGACATCACAGGGACACTCACACATGGATGGCATCTACCCTGGAGCACAGAAGAACTGAAGATTTTTCAGTCAGCACTCAGTCTCTTCCCTAAATGATGTTTCATAACTGCAAGGCGCCTTCCACAGGGCTCTCGGGTGTTGCAGATCAAGACTGCAAGAGCTGTAGTGAACTGCGAAGATGAGCAGACAACCGGATCCACTAAGCTATCAGAAATGGATTCATACAATGATCAGAATAAATGGTTAACATGGAAACGGGTTTGCCTCTGTTTTGTATCCCTGTGGTGATGGAAAGGGAAGGCAGAATGTATAATAACAGGCTGCATCTTGTTTTTTTTTACCCCAGACAATAAGTTACAGCTAGAGCTCTCCAATTCTTTAAATCAGCAATCACAGATTGAGTCTGAACAAAAAGCATCGTTCTATGAGGACTGACTTTCTCCCTGACTATACTTCATTCTTTCTGTCTGCTTGTATTTTCTACTAGACTAACATTTCCACAAGCATTAGAGATCATGTGTCTATTTTTACTTCATAATCCCTATGCTTGCCACAATACTGTGAACAAAATATGTGTTCAACAAATATGTTGAATGAATTAATGTTCTGTTGCTGTGTTAATGAATAAGACTGAGAAAGATGGATTGGAAAGCACATTCAGTACAGGCAAGAAGGAGGAAACTGTCTATTCATTTAATAACAGTGAATCAATTATTTAGATTTAGAGAGGGAAGAGGTTTTGATTAGAGCAGTGGAAATAAAGAAAAGAGAGAACGAGAGAATGCATCCTTGTTAATCATTATTAATGAGATTTAAACAAAACACAAAAACTGAAAACCACTATTGACCAGAACTTGACAGGCCCTGTTCCTGAGGACACCACATTCTTGAGACATAGAATATGGAGCCAGCAAGCTGGTGCTCACCTAGAAGCTATATCCTACTGGTTTCTTTTCACAGTGCTGGGACGCATGCCAATGAAGAAGAAAAATAATCATTAACCTCATCCAGATGTTTCCCTCTGTGCGCTGCAGTAACAACTGACCTGGGAAGACATATCAGCCACTTCCTGATTGGATTTAAGACTCACTCAACAAGATGAAACCCTTACCTGGCACCATTACTGGGCCAGGAACCAACTGCTAGACTGAGCACAGACCCTAGGAGAGAACCTATTGCTATGCATCATTAGCTCCTGTCGTTAGACTGTAGATTAGTGCATCCACATCCTTCATCAGAGAAGCTTCTGACTGCAGGAGATGATAATCAGCACAGCGACTCACGACTGCCCAAAGTGCAGGAAATGAGTGACATCAGAATGTGCAACCCTAAATAAAATATACATACCAACAGCTCAGGGGTCACTCTCTGTGAAACGGGGTGGCAATAATGTAAGAGCTTGAGGTGGTGCATGGCTATGAGGAAACTGTGGCTTCTGGTCACAGCAGAGAAACCGAGATGTGAACTCGGTGGTTATGACAACACACAGAAACCTGTGAAAGCTCATGCTAAACCAAATCCCCACCCGGCGTGGGGGCGGGCACGACATTCCACCCCTAGTCAAGTAGCTACTGGTAATTCTTAGCTGTGGAAGGAAGAGAGGCTGGTTTTCTCTAATAGCATAGCCTCTGGTAGGTTGACCAAGCTGCAGTGTAAGGCCACACACCCGAGAACATTTGAGCAGCACAGACTGCAATTTGATCTTGCTGTGGAGAAAGAGACATGAAGTGGGGTAGGAAGAGAAGCGTGGGCAGATGCGGACGGAGTTAGAGAGAAGGCAAACACGGTTAAAACACATTGTGCGAAATTCTCCGAGAACTAATTTTAAAAGAAAAGCGAAAACCATGTTATTCCCAAATGAGGAAAATTCTAGCACATTTTGGTAATAAAACCCAGATTTGATTTACAAATATACAGCATTATTTATTTAAATGAAGGAGAACTGGCATGCTTGTTTTCTGGACCTGCGGCCATATCGACTCTGTGTCCTCTGACTTGTGGGCTGGGTGTGCACTGTTCCCCGCCTCTTCTCTGGCGCTCAGATTTTAAATTTTGTTCCACATTTTGTCTCTTAAAGTACCTACAATCATGTTAATCCATTAATTACAAAATGGATTGCTTATCTGGAGTCTCTAGCCAGGTTAAATTAAGGAAAAGGGTCAAGTTCAGAGACAAGCAGAAAAATACAGTATATGTATATCATTGAGAAATGCTCTTGACAGTAAATCTATGGTTCGACCCCCCAAATGCTGCAAGCTAAACATGAACTTCCTAAACAAAGGAGATGATATGTATTTAAAAGTATAAGAAACTCAAGTTTATTTGGGAAACTATACTTTGTAAAGCAGGGGGCTTCTTTTCTTTTTGCATTCCCTGTGACACTAGGAAGCCATTGCAATAAGCAGTCAATCACAGTTTTCTCTTATTGCCTTTGCCTGGTCCTCATACCTGGAAGCCTCAAGCTAATTGTACTCCTGGTTCATAGATTTTGAAGATCTCATTAGGTCTGAAACATTTAATTCTGCTGAGATTGCATGAGACCACACTATGCTGGCATGTATTTTAAAAGAGAGAAAAGGAAGGTTGGAGCTGAATCTCACAGATTGCACGCAGCCCCACTTCATTCTTCACCTAAGGAAATGGAAGTGAGGAATCACTTTCACTGACCCTGTGGCACTGCCCATTCACGTGGTGAGGGGCTTGTTTGAAATTTCTGTGTCTCAGAAAAGTCTCATCCCTCAAGCTGCTGACCAATGATAGTAAAAGTAATTCCTTGCACATGTTACCATACACTCATTGTGGATCTGGGGCCCTGGGACTGATCTTCAATAGGTTTACCCACGAGCTTACTTTGTTCTGGGGTTGGCAACGAAGGTGTTTTTGTAAGCTGTCTGTACTAGCTGGAATTCTAAGTGACTAGTGAAAAAGAAATGGCATTATTACTGCTCTGTACCTGGGAAGTAGATGGTGTGTGTGTGTGAAGCCAGCCAGCACAGCAGCTGAAGAAGGCACTGTGCTGGCCGTCTGTAGAGGATTCCTGACCTGGCCCAGCCTGCCCACCCGCTCCTAGGAGCTTCCCTCTTGCATTGCGCCCTGTGCCACTGGCTGCTATGGGAAGGGATTGACGGTTGTTCCTTCTCTAATCATAAAAGCTACGGAAACCAAAAGAAAAAGTGTATTACATTTATCAAAGGCAGTGATTTGCTATTTGGGATCTCCAGTCCTTTAAAGGTCATCATATACATAATCTAATTTCACCATTTCAACACCTACACAGAACAACTACAATGCCTCTCCTTTGGCCCAAACATTGTCACTCAGTGATATTATTTCTGATTTATCAGGGACTATGAGCAGTAGTTCAAGATATTGTAGGTTCCTGAAAATGAAGAAACTATTACTTAAAACTTAAAAAGATAGTTCTCTTAAAAGGCAACTCAAAGACAGAAAAAGAATTTTTTATAAGAATGGATAAAGGTTTGGAAATATTAATTTAAGCCAAAGAACTTCTCGAATATTCTCTAAAAGAACCCCCTTCCCTGCCACTCCGGCTCCCCCTGACTTTATGATAACTCACTGGGCATGGCAGGGAAGCCTTCCTGTAGCTGGCTTCATGTGGTCGGTGGTGGTCCCGGAGTCCTCGCTCATCCTTGTCTCTCCAGCTGTGACCCCAAAAGCTGCTCATCCATTTGGCAAAAGATACATCATCATCATCATCATCATCATCATCTCTGTGATCCATGGAGATGTGACTCAAAATATTAAAGGCCTGCCCCTAAAACTGGCAGAAATAGTGACCCAAGATCTGATGAATCCACCCAGAACACTAAACGAAACTGGTATCTGAAATGGTCTCTGATAATGGTATCCTTAAAAAAGAAAAATTTACCAAACAACCACTTCATCATCAGGCAGCCTGGAGCAATGTCTATTTATAAACTCTGCAGCCCACACTCCCCTCCCCCTTGTCTCTTTAAATTGAGAGGCTGTTTAATCCTCCTGTTTCCAGGGCTGTGCCTCGCAGCCTAAGGGCAGACAGCACAGTCCACTGCCTGGTTTTCTCTGAGCCTTTTGCCAAGGCATGTGGCAGCATCTCCAGCTGTCAATGGTGATGAAGCGTGACCCTCACAATATGCTTGTCAGTTCCATGCTGGCCCTGAAATAGGGCCACATCCAAAAGGCCGCATCCAAGAGCAGCTCCTCATGGCTTGCTCCGTCTGCTTTCTTATAGTACTCAGGACCAACAGCTCAAGGACGGCACCACTCACAATGAGCTGCGGTCACCTAGTTATCTTCAAAAAAGTGTCCCACAGGCTCCCCTGCATGGCAGTCTGGTGGGTCAACTGAGGTTCATGCTTCCCTAATAACTCTAACTTATATCAGGTTGACATAAAACTAGCTTACTTAGGGGTTTTAATGTCAAAAACAAAACAAAACTATGCTAACTAGGCTATTGCTTTAAATGGGAGAAATTTAAATAAATAGTGAAAGAGGCTCTCAGGGCCTAACTCATGCACCTGTGAGACATGGCATCTGATGGAATCATTCTGAGTGTCACAGAAACAGAGAAACATCCACATAAATACTTAACCCTCCTTGAGATGAAAAGTACACAATCTGAAGAAGTATAAAGAGAAATAACTCTCTGGTGAGTCATTAGAAATAGTAACTTCTGAATGAGTTCCACATAAATATCAGGGACTAGAAGAAAATAAAGGGAACTGGTCATAAAGAGGTGATGTCTGATGCCCACTTCGCTGGGACAGCCAGGGCTGCATTCGGGGCAAAGCTATGAGAGGACTCTGGTGGTTTGCAGAGCCCCTTACTGAAATGGTAACTTTAAGAAACAGGTGAGACTTTGGCTTATCTGATTGATTTACACAGGCATAAAAACTGGTATTTTTTCATAAGGTAATAAAGCAATCAAGCACGGGTGGAAACAGGCAACACAACAAACAGGTCTGTCAGGGTCACTCAAAGGCAAATTTGGCAATATTTGTGTTGAGTCATGTTTCCTGGGACAGGGGAGACAAAGAGCCAAATGCTGCATTGTTGAGATTATGAAAGGTTTTAAAGCCTGCACAATAGTTCTGAGAAGACATAAATTATCAAATAATGTAGATAAGAGAGATTAAGCTTGCCGTAGGATGAAAATTCTCACCTCAGAGCATGTGGTTCATGTTTTTCCCCTCACTTGGGTACACTTGGGGTAAAGATTATTTTGTTCAGCAGCCAAGAGTAGCTGATGAAAATTCAAAGGATGTGGTACTGATCCAGAGACTATTAGTACTGTGGAGTTCAAGACCCTCAGGGAAAGACCACCAAACAAGACTTTGTCAATTTATATTTTGGTTGTGAGCCTAGCAATTAACAGTTGAACTATCTCTCCAGCCCAACTTTTTCAATTTAAAAGATTAAAAACACATTTATTTTATTTATATCAATGCAATAATGTGTTGAAACAAACAGCCTCCTTTGCATTTTTAGAGGCACAAACCACAATTATCTCAACTCTGGGAGTTTTTCTACTATGTGCATTATCATGTTTTGTTTTGTTTTCTTCTGTTTTGAGCTAGCAGTGGTTAAAAGAGATTACAGAAGCAGAATAAACATCTGATTACTATTTTAAGATAATGATTGCCCAACAACTTAAAGGGGGAACAATTTTGGGACATGAGCCAGGTGGCTCTGAGATCAGTCTCCTTTTTAGATTGCTGTCAGGACTCAACTGCTGATGAAGCTGACCTTGAGGTCATGGTTTAGATATCCTGTGTTGACAATCCTTAGGATAAGAATAAGGTCTTGCTGACTCCCCAGTTTTTCTTTTGTACACAGTAACTTAGTTTGAAATGGGGCTAGTTTTTAAACACTACATTAGAATCATTGGTGAGCTAGCTCCAGCAACAGGCATGGCTGGCAGGAGTGTAGCCCTGCTCCTCCTTGATCTGAACCAAGTCAAGGTGTGCAAAATGACCTTGTGGAAACTACGGGGGGATGGGTCCAATGTATGCTTGCTCTATGGAAACAGCAGCAGAATCCCAGGGAAACGAGGTAGACTAGCTCCCGGAGAACAACCATTGATTGTAGGGGGCTGGGGGAGGGGTCATCTATCCATGCCATCATAGCCAACAGTGCTCTTTTGACAGAATTGTCGGTATAAGCAATGAGATCACTTTGGTCTGTATTTGTGCTTGCTAAGGTCTTTTTTTTAAGCATCTCTTTACTCTTCAGAGACTATCTGTCACTTTCTTTTGAGTGTACAGATGCAGCCCCTCAGAGATCTTGCCAAACCTCTAGAAAGTTTTCTTTATGTTAACTTATGCTTTATAGATTTGTAAAAACATCTAGAGAACAGCAAAGACATCAGTTAAGGAGGGAACATGCCTATTTAAGTGATAAAGAGCACGCCTAGAAGCTCTTGTTGACTTATTGACTAAAATTCCCAGTTCCAAGTGGGAATTAGGTTACCTCACTACAAGCTGTTGGAAAGGGAAGCTTCCAAAGTCCCATAAACCATCTAGGCTATTAGCACTGTTATTGGTTATATTGTAAATTATACTCGTTTTGGCTACAAAGAATGGATTAAATCAATCTGGGACTGAGTTGAAAACTTCCATCCTACAGTCTGACTGGCATTTGTAGGGCCAGAAGTAACTTTGTGGAGTTCTGGCTAATGTTCCAATAATAATCCGATAATATTCCGCGGAGATGGGAAGAGAGCACGAGACACAAACGAACCCACGTGTATAAGTTTATTAAAAGATGTGCACAGCACAGGCCCGCGAGGAAACGGTGAACAGAGTGGAAGAGAGGAGATGGGAATGGCGCCTTTAGCTTCTAAAGGTTTCCCAGCACATGCGCATGAGGGGA
>LOJH01063065.1:0-10774 GCA_001685095.1 Ellobius talpinus
GCCGTGCGGGAGCCGGGCAGGACGAAAAGCAGGCCTGCTCCCCCTATCACTACACAGATTTAAGAATATGAAGCAATTTCTATTTTGATGGTTAAAAGGGCAAGTAGATATCAAAAGGGATGAAGAAAATAACAGTTTAGAAATGTCTCTAAAACTATATTGCCTTAGCTTAGAAATCCTTCAGTTATTATTCAACTTACTATAGCAGTTGATTGCTAGCTCCTCACTGCATGTTTTGTCTTATCTACAGTAGTGTCTTATATTGAGGATATGGTCAAAATGCCGACTAACAGAAGTTTCTGATATGAGATAACTTGCTGCCTGATATTAAATAGAGAGGCAATAAACTTAAAATTGATACTATTTCTCAAAACAAAGAATAACAAATGATTTTGGATTGACCTAATGGGACTGTGTTAATATTTGGGGATGAGGTTTAAACTAAGTTTCATATTTATTTTTATTTTATTATTTTTATGTGTGTGAGTATTTTGTATTGCCTGCTGAGACCAGTAGAAGACATCGGATGCTTTAGAACTGGAGTTGCAGATGGTTGTGAAACATTTGGGTTCTGAGAATCAAACCTGTTTTCTCTGGAAGATCAGCCGTAGCATCTAACTACTGAGCCATCTCTCAAGCTTCTGAGGTAAGTCTTTACAGACAGTTGATATAATATAATAAGAAGAATTGTTGTGATAGTTTTGAAAATAGTATCTGTGATTTCAATATTACAATTGAAAATTTGATTGTTTTACTTTCTGAATGTATTCTCTATGTGCATGGATAATTACATAGAACATTAGCATGCCAAAATAAACAAAAGAGTGGTTGTTTTTAGTGAGAATGTCATTTTATTTAAATTTGTGAAGAATTTGAAACTTTAACTTCCTAATTTGTGCATGTTTAGAATAAATTTCCTGTTTCCACAGAAGCCATGTACACAATTTGGGAGATACACATACACATGCATGCACAAACAGAAAAAAAACATATTTGATGTGGGAAATCCTTCTGTATGTATTGCTTTTATTGGATAATGAATAAAGATGTTTTGGCCAATGACTTAGCAGAGTAAACCAGACCAAAAATATAAACAGAGATATATAGAGAGAGTAGGCGGAGTCAAAGAGGTGCATTGTAGTTCCTTAAAGAGATAGATGCCCAGAACCTTTACTAGAAAGCCACAGCCTCATGCTATACACAGATTAATAGTAATAGATTAATTCAAGATGTAAGAGCTAGCTAGAAATCTAAGTTATTTGTCAAAAAGTTTTGTAACTAATATAGTTTCTGTGTGATTATTTGGGTCTGAAAGGCTGGGAAACAAACAAGCAATCTCTGTCTACCCCCCCCCTCTCACACACACACAAACACACACACACACGAACACTCAGACACACACAGTATATATGTAATTTAGTTCACAAGATTTTGTGTAACTGTTCCTTGTGGATAGACACAGTTTAGAGTGGGTTTTAACTCCTTAATTTTAGAAGTTATGTGCTGGCTAAAGTGGCTTAAAATTCCATTTGTAGCTTGGCAGTCATATCATATTATTGACTAATATTGAAACTTCCCGCAAGTAAAATCCCCACATCTTTCTGACATGTGCTGATAAGCCTCATAATCCTCCAGCCATACTTGTGCTGATAGCCGTTCTAAACTCTATTTTTAGCTTACCTTTGTCCAGCTTTCAAGATAACCCTCTAAGAGAATATTATGCATCCAAGTTTAATATCTGCAATTGTGATGCCTATTACAGATTGCCGACCTTACTGGAGGTTTCAGTACATATTGTAAATGAAGACATATTAATGGGGTATCAGAAAGAGTGAAAAGTTCCTCGTTTTAGAGTTAAAAGGTTTCCAGTGCCAAATATCTCAGAAGAATTACTAGCTACTGAATTACTAGTTTCCCACTCAACACATAAAAATTAATTTGTATTTTAGTGATGCCATCTTGGATATTTGGCTTTTAAGGGAAAACACAAGATTTCTTCATCTCTGTCTCCCATGTGAAGACACAAGGTGATGATATCTGTCTGCAACGACAAGGAGATATTAACAGAATTCAGTACCTTGATCTTGTACAATTAGTTTCTCAAACTACGGTGACATGACTTTATTTATGTAAATCATTTAAATTGTTACTTTGGCATAACACAATTAGCCACATCTGCTATGAGCTCATGTATACATTCATTTGGTCCCAAGCTTCTGGATCTCTTTGGGGGTGACTTGGGGGCATAGCTTTCCTGGAGGATATACACCACTGAAAATGGTCTTTGGTCATTAATAGAGTTACTCAACTCCCATTCTTTTTCTGCTTCCTGTATGAGGAAAAAGTGTGATCTCTCTGCTTTCTACTCTTGCTATTCTGCCATATAATGCCTTCCCGGCCATTATGACCTCTAGCCTCTGAAACTGAAAAAACAAAATAAACAGTCTCTTCTGTCATATCATGATATTTTAACAAAATAGAAGAATCTAATATTTCATCCTTCACTAGTAACAAAAAGGAAATCTTGTAATCTTGAAAAGTATTAATACATTTTTAGTGATAGATTAAGACAATAGTATTCATAAATTAGAAGAAAATTTGATGTACACATATGCTCTACCTGAAAAAGTCAGTCTGCAAAATCATAAAGAAATGTCTTATATCTTAAAGACTAATAATTTGACGTGGTATCACATTTTGACTTGAGACTTCTTTTTCCTTAAAGATAGAATAAATGAAAAGCACTAAACCCGAAACTGATAGACTATGATGATGCAATGGTTCCTGTTCTCAGGAGATGATACTGAATGCCTAGAATTTTGTCACACATTTTGAAAATCCGTCACCAAACTTTATGGTCTCTCTCTTTTACAAAAGCCTACAACAATACTAAAATAAAAATCAAAACAACAAACAACAAAAATAGAACAAAAATTTCTCCCAAATCCATGGAGTTCATAGTGTGTTGACCAACTAATCTTGGACATGGGACCTGGTCTAGAGTAGGAATGGGATTCCCAGTGATATCCCATTAGAGAAAACTGTTTTTCATTTAGCCAAAGTATAACACTTGCAAATAGCAAAGACATCCTTAAGGACAGGTATTATAGCTGGATGGTGGTGGCACACCCCCTTTAATCCCAGCACTAGGGAGACAGAGGCTAGAGGATCTCTTTCAATTCGAGGCCAGTCTGGTCTACAAGAGCTAGTTCCAGGTTGGCCTCCAAAGCTACAGAGAAACCCTGTCTCAGAGAACAAAAACAAAAGAACAACCAACCAACCAAACAAACAAACAAAACAATATAGGTATTATATTATTTCCTTGTTTGTTTTTGTTTTTGTTTTTTTTTTGTTTTTTGTTTTTGTTTCCTTCTGTGTTGACCTACCTACCCTTGCACAAAAGCTACAAGATTGTCATTGCAGAGGGGTTGAATCTATAACCAAGGAAAAAATAGTTTCAATTGAAGGTCCAGGAGGCATCTAAACACAGTTTGGTATGTGTTCTCTTTATTCTAAATTCAGACAAATTTTGGTCCAATTTCATTCTACATGGCTTTCCCTGCCTTATTGCACTTAAGCACAAAACCCATATTTTTTTCTACACCTTTGGACTTTCTGCTGACAGGTTCCAAATCACATACATTTTTATTAAGTAGTTTGTTGTGTTTTTTTCTCTTCTTTTGTGTGATTTTCTCTTTCTACACCCTCTTTTACAGCAGTTGTGACAGTAGGACAGGTAGTGCCATATTTCTATCCCTATTCTGAAAAAAATGCAACTCACTGAAACAAAAGTTAACGATAAAGAAAATAACTCCAAATAATGAAATGTTGAACTCGGCATTTAGAATTGTAGAATTATAAAGTGTACTAGATGAAAATAGAAGTCCATATATAACTTGAAAATAGTAAATTGCTCAAAAATGAGAAAATGCGATCAAGAACACTAATGTAAAATTAACTATTTTTTTTATGACATGCTTTAATTTTTTTGAATCTAGAGACATGCTATGAAAAAACATGAAGAACCAGCGAATTGATTTCAATCGCTTACATTTTATAAACAAATACTATACAGCAAGTTGTTAATATACTTAAGGACTCATTTGTTTTCTTATATACAACATCATTACAAAATTACAAAATAAATATCATGCATTTCTATCCCCGTAAAATTACAATCAGGCCATTCATTGATGCATTTTTTTTATTTTTTAAAGATTTGTTCCTTTTTTTTCGTAATGATCCAGATCTTCTGAAAGCATGACTATATTAGGCACGGAGCTTTCCTGCTGTTTTTAAGTGAAGAAACACAAATAGGATCTCTCCGCATTTCCATTGAAGTGTTACTCAACCGTGTACCCACGCTAGCGAGGAGGCGGCTCTCCTTGCAGAGATTCGCCATGCTGTGTTTTATACTTAGATTTTTTTTCAGAAATGAACCTATTCAAGTTTCTTATCCTATTTATCTAGCTACGTATTTTTCCTCTGAAAGCTGGCCTCATTTAAGCCCATGTACACATATCCAGACACATGATGAAATCCCTACAATTACATGCTTGTTATATAATGTGTGAACACACAACACATATAAAAAGAATAACGCATCCATGTTACTATATTTTTAAATAAAATACAACCTAAAATATAAAGAAAACTCAAAAAAAAACACATGACATGCTTCTAAAATCGGGATTAAATACGTAGATTCAAATACAGAACATGTTTTCATCCTTGACTGTCAGTGAGAGACTCCACATCATAAAATAAGGTGAAGAAACAATAGCACAGACACGAGGTCCAATCTCTTGCATCTGCATACACATGCACACATGCACACACAAATACTAGGACCTCATATACAGACCACACATAAATAAAATGAAAAATGGATAGACAAATAAACAAGAGTGTACTGTTTTGTTAGTGACCTTGTTTACAGAAATAATTTTGAGAAATTTAAACTGCATTTTTTGCAGGGGAGGGAGGTTGAGACAGGGTTTCTCTTTGGCTCTGGAGCCTGTCCTGGAACTAGCTCTTCTAGCAATGGCTGGCCCCAAACTCACAGAGACCCGCCTACCTCTGCCTCCTGAGTGCTGGGAATAAAGGAGTGCACCACCACCAGGTTATTGCATTTTTTATGTAAGCCGCTGTAATGTGTTAGATATTTCATTGGAGAAGATTGTGTTAACATTATTTATTCAGATGCTCATGCATATTGCAACAGCATCCATGTTAGAACTGCTGTTAAAATGCTAAAATAGTTTACAAATTTAGTTAGCGTAACAATATATTATCTGCTGTGTTGATAATCTGTAAGTTTTGAAGCCATACAAAGAGAACCATCACTTCAAATTCAGCTTCTTCATATAGCTGACACCCAGTGACATCCTGGACATATTGACAAGTCAAAGCAGTAGCTGACATAGCCACTATTCAATTCTTTTGTGTTTCCTAGGGAGCAAAACACAATCTAAGGCTTTTTCAAGATTAGCTTCAAATGGGGTACTTATTTCAAGTTATGTATATTGATTCATCTAAACACACCAGGCAAGGACAAGATGTAACCAATCTAATTGTATAATAACCAGATAAACAAAACTACAAACTAGAAAGAAAATGAATTGTGATGATAGCACACTTCAACAATGAAACGCCCCTTAGCAGACTACTCTACTCATCTGTGGCAAATTCTGTATTTTACAAATTTTTCTTATTTTATAACTCTAAGGTAATGTGTTCTTATATGTGCTTCTTACAGCTTGATCTATTCTTGTTTTATGTATGAGCATAAATCAACTATGATAACTTTTTGGAAGTGTAAAAAAAATACCCTTTGGAATCTAAAACATGTTTTTCCTATTACTACATGGACTGTTTTGAGGGGCAAAATTTCTGGCCAGTTTCAGAATGACAGACAAGGTGCCATTGCAAAAAATATCCCTTCGATTTTGTAGAATGAGACTCTACACATTAAAACTCCTTTGAAATAAAACAAATGCTCCAAGTTAATTAATTTTATTTTTTGAGTGAGAGAACTTGGACACATAAAAATTCAATGGCATTGTAAAAGTGCATGCCTGTCTGTTTAAGCCTAATTCAACATTCAAACTTGGCAAACTTTTCTCATTTACTAGACACAATACATTAAACAGAATAAGTAAATTTCTGTGCATGGGGGGCAAAATATTCTTCATGTTTCTTCTATAAAACTGAGAGAAAATAAAGCTCTTGGAATTTTTCAAATTATTATGTAGTGTCCTTACATTCAGAAGGAGAATAATATACAGTATAAAATAAAATCATTAGGATGCTAGGCAATGGTTAAAATGAAAAACACTTTATGCCCATTGTTGGACATATTTAATTCTAAAATATACTTCAGTCCATATGCTGAAACTGGAAAACGTTATAATTTAAAACCCTTTTTAATCATCCCAGCCCATTCAGTCCTTTATTGAACTATTACAGGAGCTTATTCTTTTAAAAAAGCACACTCCAAATAATCTCGTGATATCAAAAGCAAACCCACAATGGCCATCTCGACATCTGGTCTAGCTTTCTTATTTCAAGTGCTTCCCTTCCCCCAGGCTTTTCCCTTGATTTATCCAATTTTCTCTTTTCCTCACTCACATTCCTGTGCCATTTTTTCTGAGCACTCCATATGTTTAGGAAGCCTTCCAGATTACACGTTTAAAGCTACTGAAGCCTCCTCCATACACCCCAAAAAGCAACCTGTTCAAGCATTTCAACCACGACCTTTCAGAACTCCCCTATTTCGATTAAAATGTCGTATTTATTTTCTCTCACAAGAGTATCACACCTGAGATAAGTAATTTATTATTAATTGCTTTCTGAAAGTTTCATAATTTATTTATTATACTCCTAGCAAGAGAATATTTTATAGCAACTCATTATGATCTATAAGATAGTAATGACTGCACAATTATTATCAAAACAAGAGTAAAAAATCAGCTATTTTTAATGTTAACAAGGATAGTTATATTAAAGATCCAAATTTTGTTTTATATATACCTATATTGTAATCTGCAAAGCAATGCCATACAATTTAAACATTATAAATTCAGTTGGAGTTGGTGAGCTCCCTTTAACTAAGGCAAACTGTCTCAGTGGATGAGCCCCTCATGGTCTTGGATCCCTTGCTGATATTCTCACTCCTTCCACTCTTCAACTGGACCTTGGCAGCTCAGTCCAGAGCTCCGATGTGGGTCTCTGCCTCTGTTTTCATCTGTTGTTTGATGAAGGTTCTATGGTGATATTTAAGATAATTATCAGTCTGACTACAGAGCAAGGCCATTTCAGGCACCCTCTCCTCTATTGCTTACGATCTTAGCTGGAGTCATCCTTGCGGATTCCTGGGAATTTTTCTAGAGCCAGGTTTCTTATTAACCAAACATGGGATTTGACTAGTCCCGCTGAATGTGGTTCACAGTTGGGGCAGACTGAGGTGCCACTGACAGTGGCACTGGGGTGTGTCTCTACTGCACATACTGGCTTTGGGGGGTTCTATTCTCTTTGCATGTGTGCCTTGCTCAACCTAGATGTAGTAGGGAGGGCCTTGGACTTTCCACAGAGCAGAGTGCCTTACCCTCTCTTAGGATTGAAGGGGGTGAGGTGGGAGGGTGTGTGGAGGGAGTGGGAGGAGGGGAGGGAGTGGAAATTTGGGTTGGTATTTTTTAAAGTAATAAAATATAATTAAAAAATTACAAATTCCAGCCAGAAACTCAAGGTTAAGTCACACTTTCCACTTTTAAGAACTGAATTAAGTCATCTAAAATCCCTTCAAAAGTGTCATTGTTACTAAATTATGCAACAAATGAATAAAGTTTGGACAATATGTAGCAACTGAAGGTATGCCTATCATGTATTCTCATAGTAGTTTTTATTTCTTGATCTCTGTGCTCAAAGCTTTAAAAGCGATGATCTAATTCATAGCTCATATTGTCCCCTCAATACACACAAACTTGTGGACAAGTCCTGCGGGTTTCTGAACTTGAGTTTTTTTTTAATTTAGCAAATGGATCATAATGATTGCCATGTCTATCCCGCGGCTTTTTAGTTTGCATCAAGTAGCAAATGGCTAATACATGTTTCAATTTGTTGGATCATGGGTCACAGTCAACAGCCCAGATTATCCATGTATTCATAGAAATCATCCTGTATGTCTCCCAGGTGCTATGATTACAAGCATAGCCTACCATATGCACTTATAAAAATATTTTTTATCACACATACAAGCATTAATCTACAGAAAATGAGTTTTGTAGCAGAATGTGTGTGTATGAAAACCATTACAAACCTTAAGACTCTGCCAATCCAAGTCAAGGAGTGCCTATGACTTCGTCCAAATGGCTGCTCTCTATAGTGGCTACCTCATACATATACATGGGGACTATTAACAATGAGGATTGTCTTAGAAAAAGAGAAACTGTTGTTTGGTCACATTAAGATGTGTTTCTTTGGAAGACAATAAAGACAGTTTGATTATAAGTGGGTTGAGATTTTAAACATTTCTAAATATTGGGTTTTATTGTTTTAGATTTTTACTCATTTTCTGTCTATGTTAAATTTTGAAATGAGGTATCACTCTGTAAATCTGATGAGCCTGGAACTTAGTATGTACCCCAGGATGCTCTCAAACTCATCATGATCTTGTTGTTTCTGTTCCTACAGGGAGTCACCCCATGTCTGGTGAATGTCACTGTCTACAGTGTTAAGATAGTGGTTTACCTAAATTTACATCAGAAAATGACCTTTTGATAATAACTTCAGTTACTACTTCTGCCACAGATTTGTGAGGGCATAATAATGTTTATGCTCATTCTGTAGAAAGTTTATAAAGAGTACTATAATGGAGCATTGAGAGAATGAGACAAAGTAGGAATACAAAGAAGGAAGCTAGAAAGCCTTCAGAGATGGTAGTTAATTGAAATTAGGAAACATACACTGATGAAATGGAATAGCATGAAGCCAAATGATAAACTAAAAGTTACCTGTCTTCTGGTACTCAAATATATGATTAAATATGTATACCAAATGCCAACTCTAATGCTTAAATCAGATGCATAAGAAAGAAAAAGGAACAGAAGGACCTAACCAGAAGGTCCTTGACTTCACAATAGGGAACAGTTTTACAATCCTGGAGAATGTACAGTTTCTCCAAGAGGAGAGAGTATAAGTTGTATAGGATGAAGCACATCACACAAAATTGAAAGATGCATCCAAACCTTTATCATAAACAAAGCAGCAATTTCTCCTCACATATGCACATCTGCTTATTGATATGTGCATTTATTTGTAGCAGTATCAAATAATCTATTTAAACTGCTACTGGCCAATATCATTGCTATCATCACATGTGACTCTACAATTTAAACCAATGAAAAAGTAAATAAAATTCACATGAGATTCTTAGTTATACTGGTTTATTTTTAAAGGCTTAAAAATACATAGAGCCATGATATTCTTTCCCATGGCTATAGAATGTTTTCATCATTGAAAAAATTTCTTTAGAGGAGTGCTGATTTAATATAATACAGTTTTTCAATATTGAGACATATGCATTTCTTACTTATGTGTCAAAAATATTAGAGAAGCCCAATATATAATGTCAAATGCAGTTTAAAACAAATAATACTAATAAAAGAAAATTCAATGACTTCTGAATACATGCTCTCCAAGTTAAAAAAGAATCAGATCAATTGAAATTGTTGCTATCAAGGGCTTCATTTCTTCATTTTGTTTTAAGATATTAAAATACTTAAAATAACTTTGCGTTTTAGAGTAATTAGCAAACCTAGAAAGGCTGGAGTCCTTTCATAACATTGGGGACATATTGCTATTTTTAGAATAAAGCCATTTCATGGTTTCTGCTTATCATTTTGTGGCACTGATACCTAGCATGCACTCAGTAACTATAGATAAAGGAGTTTCCCTTCCAGTTCTAACAGAAGATCACTCAGCATCTGCTTCCACACTTGCATTGGCAAGGGATTTGCCACCTCAGAAAGGAAAGCATTCCATTTTTAACAGTTCAGTTTAGAAAGAAGTTACTTCATTACAGAAAAATCCAAATTTACCTGCTTACATAACTCTAATTAATCTTATGGTTTGCTAGATGAAATTGAAGAGAAATTTCTTTATTTTCCCATGCATGAGAAGTCTTTGAAATACTGATATGTGACTTTAAGTTTTAACCTCCCCATTTTCCTTACATAACATCAGTTCCAAAAACTCCTTTGTCCTTCTCTAACGCTATAGTGTTTCACAAAATGTACCATCCAAAACATGACATTATCCTGCAGCTGCTCTTTGCAATGCAGAGAGGACTGTGGGAACTACTCTCGATAGTTTTGTAGAGCGCACTTCTATTAATGATGCCCAAGATCCCATTAGCTCTTCTTGGCATTCCCATCACAGGATGACTCATAGTCTACTTAGATCAACTAAGAATACCCAACTTTAAAGATGAGCTCTTGTCAGATCCTGACTCCTTTTTCCTTGGCTTGTTTGAGTTGCTTTTATATAATTCACTGGGAGATTTTATTTTATGTCAATAGCTTTGGTGCATCATTTTCCTCAGTTAAGATTTCTGGAACTTTAATTCTGTCAATCATTTAGTCCATTAGCAATCAAGCAAATTTTGAGTTTCATGTGAAATATGACCCATATATTTACATCTAAACTGTTGCTTTTTAAAAGACTTAAAGGGCAAATATCAATGTATGCTATTAAAACTTCTTTCTATCTCTATCTC
>LOJH01063066.1:0-10774 GCA_001685095.1 Ellobius talpinus
TATTTTTAATTTTTGGCTTTTTGAGACAGGGTTTCTCTGTGTATCTTTGTCCTGAAACAGTAGACCACGCTGTCCTTGAACTCATAAAGATCACCTGCCTCTGTCTTCTATGTGCTGGGATTAAAGGGGTGTGGCACCACACCTTGAAGTCATAGAGATCTGTCTGCATCTGCCTCCCAAGTATTGGGATTAAAGTATGTGCCACCACACCGAACTCTCCTTTTTCTTTTTTCTTTTAAAGACTTTATCCTTCTTTTTTCTTTCCCAAGCCTACATATATTTTTAAACACACTGTAAATTGTTTAGAGGCTTTTTTATCTGAAATTATCTTTATTGTATCTCTCTTTTTCTGACCACCTGAGTCTTTAATTTGCTAAGCAATATGGCTAAGATTGAAGCCGTGGGTTTGACAGCTGGATCCACCACATTCCTTAGCCTCATGGTGGAGGTATTGACCACCAAGAAGCATGCTGTAGGCTATTCATAAACACCGTTTAAGTGTTTTGTGGCAGAGCCTCTTTAAAAGGCTACAAAGTTTTTGCAGCAAAAGCTGTGTCAGGAAGCCTCTCTAGCAAACAGAGCCATATGAGAAAATACTGCTATCAATAAGCCATGCTTAACTCTATTCTTTTCTGTCTAGAATTACTTCCCAAGCTCTCTCAGGCTTTATGTGGATGCAATTGTCCACGTGGGTGCCATTTGTTGACTAACATTAAAGGCTATGGGACCAAGCAGGACAGAAACTTCTGTCAACACCCACAGGGTTACATTATTGAAACTATTAAGGGTTTTACATGATCGATCATAATATGTGTGAAGTGCTGGACAGAATCTGTAAGTTCACTCATTGGAGATCTAATGCATTCTCATGACTTATGTGTGCATACCAGGTATGCATGTTGAACATATATGCATCTATGCAAAAATTGTAAAAAACAAATTAATTAAAATATCTACCAATATTTTACACACAAATTACTGCTGGAAGAAATAAACAGCAAGAGAAGCAATTAATAGTAGGAGCCAGATATTTTCTATGAAGTAGAATGTATCATCGTAGATCATTTTGCATGTAAAATACTTTCTAATCACTCTGACTACCTATGATTTCTACATGTAAATAATAATAAATTGTGTCAATCACAGTTAATGGCTAGATAAGTATCCCATGTTGTAAAGACATTTAATTAAATTATTCCTTTTACTTTCTAAGATTTTATTAAAGCCTTCTATTTGGTGCAATATATTAGCTGTAACATAAGGAATATATGTATAAATTATGCTTCACATGAGGTAAAATCTAGCATAAAAATTAGAAATGTGAAACAAACATGGCCCAAAATAATGAAACAGGAAAAATGGTAATAACAGCTATTTAATAATAAGTTTAATAAAAGTATAGGAATGTCTGTCTCATATAGTTAAAATTATGGTATAGAGTGCAAGCACATTGGAAGGGCAATTGCAATAAGTTTCTGTGGTAAATATCATAATAGAATACAAGACTCATAAAGATTCAGTGGAAAAGATTCTGAGTTTAACTCTAAAATAAAACCTTATTGAAGAAATAGCTTTTATTCATTGTTCAGAGTCAAAGCAATATAAATATAATACATAAGGAGATAAATTGTACTTGCAAACATTTACACCATTGCCCACTAGAATGGTTTTAAGAATATGTTAACCTTTGCTGGCAATTTTAGCATTGCTATTAACTTCAAAATGCATGTTCAAAAATATTATTTCCTCCATAAGTGTAATCATTACATACTATAAAGCAGGCATATTGCAAGTATTTATGCATGTTTGGAATATCTACATTCAAGTTTACTCCAGAATATTATAAAGCATGATGGAAAATAGCAAGGTTTATTAGTTTTTATTTTTCTAAGAGGTGATTCATATAATTTCTATTCACATCAGGTAATTTGTTCTTTAAATGGCTAAAACCACATAACACAGCTATAACATGAAGCACAGAGAGCAAGTATAATATATAAACTGTTTAAATTTTTATTTTTATGTGTATTTGCGGTTCTGCTTGCACGTATGTAAGTGCACTATGCGTCTCCAGTGCCTGAGGAGGACAGAACAGGTGTCAGAGTCACTGAAACTGAAGTCACATACAATTGTGTGCCGCCATGTGGATCTGGAGAACTGAACTCAGGTCTTCTGGAAGAGCAGGTTACACTTACCCACTGAGCCATCTATCTGTCTACAATATATAAACATTTTTGACAAATAATGAAATACAAAAGTAGAGAAACATTCATGAGTGTGAAAGTCTCTGCCTTAAGAATTTTGTGGGTGGTTTTCATTCAACAGTGACTAATTTGCACTGTCAAAGTCTCTATGGAGGCTGTCATCGTTTAAATGGACAGCTAGGTGGAAATGTTACTCATCACAGTCTTGTTGTCAATTAGGAATGCTCGGTTTCTTCCCACGTTACAGATAGCATATTGCCATTTCCAGAGCAAAACTTAGTCAGCAGATATTTTGTATTTCTACTGTGGTGCCTGAATACCAGGAGCTAAACTGGGCAGAATTATGTTGCCCACTAATAAAACAGAACTCTCAAGAGTCTGCTGATGTAACGCAGTTGTAATTTTGCTTTCAATGATTAGATATTAAACTGTATGAAGAAGCACTTATTAAATAAATAAATGGAGATTTTACTCTGCGTGAATAATTTTAGTTAGAAGTCATTGCATTACCATGGCTGTGAGTCACTACCTGTCTTCCACAGTCAACCACTTTGAAGGAGGTGCGAGGTGCTCACTTTATATCCTGATACCCTCTGGCGGTAACACTGACTGCCAGGAAGAGAAGATTCATTAACATGCAACATATGTTAATTAATGTTTTTTATTAAAATGTGTTATTGTTGGTGTTATTCATACTTAATTCATGGCTATAGGGGATATGATGAAACCATTAGGGGTTTTCAAACAATCATCAAAGCCTTGCACAGCTGAATTGGGTATTAAATAGTAAGATTCTTCCATCCGTTTTCTTCTGCTTAAAATAATATTTTTTTAATATATGGCAAATTATTATTTAAAAGTTTCTATTCAGGGAAAAGGGGAAATACATTATCCTGGGAAATCCAATTGAGTATGCTTAAAATATTCTGCTAAAAAATAAATATAAATTTTAAATAATTGGTATTTTAAATAATTAGTAATTAGTAAATTAAATCAGTGACTTAAGCATTCATAGGTGATACCTTATTCTTTCTACAAAACAGGCTATTCCTAGAGGAGGCTGAAGACATTCTGTTAGTGGGCTACATTTATTCCCACTAGGTGAATCTTGGTGGTTTCTAAGAAGCATGTGTGCCAGCTCCCAATGTTTATGTCATTTGAATACTCTAATAAATTGTTATAAACTCGTGAAACTCCAGTCTCAAGAGTTAAACACACAAAGCTTCATTTCGTATGCAAAAGCAATGTGGTAAGTGCGGCACACTGGACGACCGGTCCTATAAACTGTTTGATCATGAATCCACCATGGTATCACATCTTTTATGTGTGTTTCCACCACATGCCTTCAAGGTTTGAGGGGCAGTGGATGGGTGGGGACATACAAATCAAACATGCTTCACATACCTCACCCTGACAGCACACAAAAGGATACCCCTACAGGAAGGGCAGGGACACAGGGGAAGTGGCAGATATGCCTAAACTTTCTGTTACTCTTCTGTGGCCTCATCAGATTTGAAATTTGCTCCCCAGAAGTGAAACTAATAAAGATACAGATACAAAAGGTGACTTATTCGGCAAAATCTTAATGAGCTGCTTACAAAATATATTTATTATTCAATTAGGCATATATAAAAGTTAAAGTAAAATGTGTGAAAGACATAAAACACTAAGAAGGTTACCAATGGAAGACTACAGATTTTTAATTTTATAATCAATGAATTATATTTACTTCAGTGATTTCTAGGAAAAATACACAGATGTAGAAAGTCTAATAAGAAATTAGTAATAAAATAAATGGTGTGGGTCCTACCTGTAGAAAACACAATGCATGTGAGACGGAAGTGCCTCCTCCCAAGTTTGTTTTGAAGAGCATGAAGGGCTGAAGGGTCTCCCACTCTGCCTCTGACTCAAGCTGGCCTGACTTTCCTATTATTTTATTTCTCATGCATAAGGCAAGTGATTCTTTGTATGAGTGTCTTGGGAGTTCTGAGAAATAAGGGCAAATATACACAGCATGACCACAACTCAGAGGAATCACCAAGTGAATGCCCACTGCCATTTTATTTGATTTGGCAGATAAATTCTACCAAGATTTCTCTTAATAAGTAAACTTTCTAAAATTAAATCTGAAAATTAATGCAAGTTTAGTGTTCTTTGGATATGTAATATATTATCTTTCTATAACCACTTGAAATTTAGTCCATTGAACTTTATTTTAAATATTACTTCTTAAAATATTAACCTTAAAATTTTATATTTAAAATTTTACTTTTCAAAATATTAACCTTGTGCTATACATTTTCCTCCGCTTCCTTCCCTTCCTCGCCTTTCTCCTTCTATGTTCTCCCTTGAACCCCATGCTCCTAAGTTACTCAGGAGATCTTTTCTTTTTCTCCTCCCCATTTCGATCCGTATTTATCTCTCTTAGCATCCTCTTTGCTGTCTAGGTTCTCTGGGGTTGTGGATTGTAGACTTTTTTTCTTTGCTTTATGTATAAAAGCCACTTGTGAGTGAGTACATACTGTCTTCGTCTTTCTGGGTCTGAGTTGCATCACTCAATATGATTTTTCTAGTACAATGAAAAAATAAAATAAAAAGAAAGAATTACCAAAAAAACTTAGGCTTCCCTGTCAGGTAAAATAAATATATTAACCTTAGGTTTTTGATTGATTTTTTTAATTTCAGCATATCATTTCATTTTTCTAAGAAATATATATTGATTTCAAATAATTTAAGTAATATGAAACAGTTTTATTTAAATATTTAAAATTTGATAACATATATATGAGCACACAATTTGTGTTATCTTACCAGAGTAATAACAATAAGATACCAGAGGTTGAGGTGCTTAAACAGTAAAAATTAACTTCTTATGATCCTGAGGCATGAGAACAACAAACTCAAAGTGCTGTTCAATATGGTCCCTGCTGAGGATCCTGTCTCTATATGCAGCCTCAATGTTTTTATAGTTGAAAGAGAAATGGTGGAGGGATGGAGGGAAGAATGGTGAGGTAATGGAGGAGGGAGAGAAGGGAGAAAATGAGGGTGGAGAGGGAAGGTACAGGAGAAGGCAGAGGGAGATACAGCCTGTGTCCTTTTTGCTGAAGACCCTGTGACAACATCGTACTTAGGACCTCTCTAATCTAAATGACATTCCTTGGGAATCATTTTTGGACACCACCTCACTACAGGGCAGGACTCAAGGATGGTCACACATACACAACCAGCCCAGAAAACATTCAAATATTAGTATAAACAGGAGGAATACATTTGAAAAGACAGAATTTACTGTCAATATTTGCAGTAGTCCATCCAGGTGCTATAAGAAAATACCATTAAACAACAGAAAAGCTTGCTGTTTTATAGACTGGAGGGGTGCCATCCAGATACCACACAGGCTCCGAGAAGATCCTTTTCCTGTCCGCCAGAAAGGTGCAACTCCACATGATCCGCATATTCCGACAAGAGCTATTTTTCTCCTCTACGGTTAACCTTCCATTTATGAAATCACTTAAACTTACTTGCCTCCTACAGAACCAGTCTAGACAAACAGTCAGTCTGGGAGGGAAGGCGCTTCAGATAAACAATGTGGGATGATAGTAAGATCCACCAGCCAGAAAATACGTAAACTGAAGATTCATAACAGAAGTATATTTTAGGAGAGAAATTTGTGTTTCTTTTTAAACAATACATTTTGTTAAAAACATGGAGAAAAGGAAGCCCATGCATGCTGTTGGTGATAATAGATTACCACAGCCAGTGTGAGAATCTGAAAGCAAAACGTGAGTGGAGTTGCCATCTTACTCCAGAAATTCCACTCTGTTTATCCAAATAATAGGAAACCAAACTCTCAAAGAAGATTTTTTATGATCATGCTCCTTGTAGCCTTTTAAAAAAAGGCATAAAATAAAATATATATAGAAAAAACTAGGTACCCATAGACATAGTATGAATATGTCTGAAAAAATAAAATATGTATATATAAGATATATACATTTGTGAAGATACATACCTTACTTTTATTATATTTTATTTTATACACACACACACACATATATNATATTTTATTTTATACACACACACACACACACACATATATATATATATATATATATGCCTTGCATAGTTGAATACTATTCAGACTGAAAATCAGGGATATTGGCATTTGTAACATGTATGAACCTGTTGGATGCTCCACTAAGTTACATAAATAGAACTGACATATTAGCCTGAGCTCTCCTATACATGGATTCTAAAATGCTGAACTCATAAAAAAGCATAGATTTGTGCCTACACAGTGAGGATTGGGATGAGATTGTTAAAAGATGGAAATGTTAAGTATGGCACAACAAATGAGCTCTGGAGAACTTAGCATGGTTACAAAGAAAAACAATAGTTTGCATACTAAAAATACACCTTAAATTAATTCACCCAAACCAGAAAATTACAAGTATGTGACTAGAAAGATGTTAATTAACTCACCTGCATAATTTCAAAATGGACATGTATACACTTCTGCATATCACATAAATAATATTTATCTGTCATTGTCTTTACAACAGGAAGGAAAATAATTGAAACTATACAGTTTTTTTCTGACCTATAAAGGGCGAGGACATTTCTGCAGCACTAAGAAACATTTGGTATCCCTGGTGGAGTTCAGAGTCATGAATTTGACATAAACGTGTCTCAGATGGTGGCATGGGGCAGTCTCTGGAAAGCAATTGCAAAAATTTATAATTCAGAGGGGACACACTCTTTTCTCACTCACTTAAAATAAAGTCAAAAGCCCTTAGGAAAGAAATGTAGCACCAAAGTCTTCGGCACCTGCTTCAGGAGCTATCTCACAACAGACAATGTGATGCAACAGAGTGTCCTATCTTTCAGAATATTTTTTACTTAGAAACTGACAGTGGAATTGCCGGATAAGAGGTCATGACTGGCTTTGCATAGCAATTCACCAATCAGAACTTATCAGCCCTGGCAAGCTCTGAAAGTGTCACTGAACTCACAGTCAAAACAACAACAACGTGGTGTTATTTTCTGCCCGAATACAACCTCCATTTCCTTCTTTGTTCTCAAGACATACGTGTGGCTATTCAGTTTGTCCCTTATTGCAATCCTTATTGTCAAGTACAAATTTGTTTACTGGACATTCATCTCTGCATTTCTGCCTCATTTTGAAACAGTGGTACGTATATATAACTAGCAATGAAGAGTATGAAGCGTTAGTAAGTATATGCTACATAGAAATGTGACATCAATGATATTTAGGCAAAAGAGCAGAGTGCATTCTTGGTGACTTATTATTCCCATAGACCAGAGCATCTCTCCACACTCATCTGAAAAGCCTCTAATAGGCAAAGGTGGTGATTAACACAGAGGACCCACAAACTGATCAAGGTACAGAGACTAAGAAACTGAAGAACATAAAGATGATGTGATGGGTTTAAAAATAGAAAGTCTATAAATTTGAATAAGTAGAGAAAGGAGTGGATCTGGGGGAGAAGTGAATGTGAGCAAACACCTTGCGCAAAATTCTCAAAGGACTAATGAATAAGAATACATCTATATATGTATATTGGCAACATATATATTAAATAACAAAGTAACATCAATGATGGATTGCTCCACTCATTCTGATATAGTTTAAAAGTTGTCCTTATCAGCCATGGTATTAGGTGTCCCACATATAAAGACACAGTTGCAGACCTCTTGCCTCGAAAATCCCCCACTGACTGTGTAAGATCATTTATGAACAGACAAATTTATATGCATGTCATAAATGCAATTGTAGAGCTTTACTTTTTAGAACATGAGGACAGAAAAGGTTTGGAAGTTTGGCAAGTGATAAATGGGAAAAAATATTGAGTCCACATGGTGCCTGGAAACACAGGAGGCTTCTCAGGGAGGCCAAGATGGAGGAGTCAGTAGACCTTTTCATCAGGTAGAAGCTCCTGGGGAAAGGGGAGAAGGTGGGAAGAGCACATCACATTTTGTGATGACAGGAAATGATTCTGCCAGGTTAAGTGATGGGCTTCCAGGAAAGAAGCCGTGTGATGAGAGACCTGGACATGGAACAACCCCTTCAGGGGTGGTGGTCTTGTGCTACAGCTGAGTTCTGAACTCTGAACAAGATAGTCATGTGACTGAACGCTTCAGGAAGCCACTAACCCATACAGATTTCAAACACAGAGCCTCATTCTGGAGTAGAGAAAAAGATGGATTTAAAGAAAAATATGAGAAGCAGAAACACTCTTTAACACATGTTCTGGAGCTTTAGACAAGAACACTAAAATCCTCGTGGACAAATGCTAAACTCCAGAAGGGGAAAAGTCAGAAAGAAGGAGGAAAACTCCAAGAAAACAGTATCTTGGAAAGAAGAATAAAACACTACAACCTTATGAGTGCATAGAAAAAATGCCAGTGTTTCATCCAGTCTGGCTTGCATGGCCTTGTTAGAGCAACAGAAATGTAGGACTCAAAATCTTTTCTCAACACCAACTGCTCTTCTCCCATGTGGCACAGTACCTGCTTTCTCTGGAGGTTTTTTTTAATGAAACACAAGAAAAACTGGACCCCTAAAGTTGTGATTTCCAAACCTTAGAGAAAATAGGGAATCCTGCCTCTGGGGAGATTCCCGTGAATTTTAAGAGGGCTTACTCTAGAATGTGTTTGTGGGGAAGGTAAGTTGAGAGGAGTTTTGAAAAGAAGATAGAAGGAATATGTGATGTAGCTAGAAATATTCTTCATCCTGCTGGTCCCCCAAACCGGTTTTTCTCTGTTTGCCTATTCCTAAAACCAATAATGACACTCAGTTACAATTATTTGGCCAATGTCTTAGGCTTCTTACTGGCTAGCTCTATTAATCTAACCCATTTCTATTAATTTGTGTATTGCCACGAGGCTGTGGCTTACCAACACAGCATGTTACTCTTTCAGCTGCTACATGTCAGCTCTTTGATTCTGCCTACTCTCTCTCTATCTCTGTCCAGATTTCCTGCCTGGCTTTACTTTGCTAAGCCATTGGCCAAAACAGCTTTATTTATTTTTTTTTAAAAAAAAGCAACACCTATACAGAAGGGCATCCCACATCAATCTAAGGGCCTGCTGCTGAGATAATGCAATGTCACTCTTCCACGATGAATCGCTCATGTGTATACTGACTTTGCTCTTGAGCTTTTAATTATGGCTAAATCATCTCCAAACCATTCCATTATGAAACTGTTGCTTTGCATGAACAAGGCCATCATAAGCATGTCCTACACAGGCAGCACCTGTGCCCCTCAGTTAGGTGTTTTGTGGATTACTGTGCAGTCTCTGAGTTCCAAGACGAGGAAAGAAAAATGAAGATTTTCTTCACTGGATGCTGATTAAATAAAAAAAAGTCTGAGGAGGAATTAAACAATTCTTTTCACTAAGGAAAATTGGCATGTTAAAGGTTGCTTTTCCCAAATTAATCCTTCAAACATTCCTTTGCAAAGCCTGATGCTGTTCGTGTATTTTCTCATTTTGTATCATTTTTCTGAACTTGCCAAGTAGTTTTTCCTCTTAATTTATGCAAAAGAACATCAAATTCATTAACTAAACATTTAAAAATAGCATCCCATTTTTTATTTCTTTTCAGAAATCTAGTCTTTGTCTTAACATCAGAATTTCAAGACTGTCAATCACAACACATAAGCTTGTCTATATGTGGTTAAGCTGATTTATACATTAACAGCTAATAAATGTCTTATCAGTGTATATTACCAACAAAAGATTTCTAAGAAGATATTAGCTATTTATTTTACAAAATGTTATTAGTTATAAAAAGCTAGCTGATTAATAAAGAGTAACAAAACAATGGATAATTTTCATTTATCTTACTTTCCTTTAAATTCTGGTTTTGGAACATCTATGAGAAAAAAAACTACACAAAAGTTAATTTTAAACAATTTTGGATAAAGGCAAAAATGAATAAAATAATAGTCACATCTAAATTCCTTTCCCCTGTTTTCAAACTGGCTTGTAAAGTGGTCTGCAAGACCTTTGTTGGGTCATCCCATATCCTCGTGGGGAACTCTAACCAGAATATAATCTACCGAATTTGCTTTTTCTAAACATTTTATTGGCATGCTAACTAACATTGATCAATCTCACCAATTTACACATATTCAAATTCAAATACCTAGAATGAAAAACATTTGAATTTCAAATGATACTTGCAATATTCACACAAAAAAATGTTTTCATGTTTTTTATTTGATACTTTGTTCAAAATGAAATATTCTGCCTGAAAACAAAACAAAACAAAACAAACTCTTAGCTCTATGTCTTTAATGAAAGCCATGGGTTTCTAGTGTTTGGGGAAATGCTTGTTTCTGAAACTGGTGGAATACACACCGGAATCACAGCCTTACATGAACCTCAGTGTACGTTACTAGAAATTGAGTTTCTGTAATTATCAAGGGGAATTTTGTATTGTAAACACTATGGAACATTTTTATAATCTTAAAAGAGAAATTCTAATAGAGTAAATTGTAGGGCGCCGCTGTTGCCACGTGGCAATTAGCCTTCTTCATGCGTCA